>JAMPIV010019664.1:0-292500 GCA_024509875.1 Oreohelix idahoensis
TAATTACCTATAGTCTAACTAATTCTAACTAACCAGTTAACTAATTAATTATTACTGGCTGTGAAGATTCACCAACTTTTATCTGCATGGACACTTTTAATTTTAAAGGAAATATTCCAATTTATTTTCCTGCTTTTATTTCTCACACCAGGAGATACTAATTTTACTGTTGGGTTAATTATCCCTGGACAAGACCCCAATATATGTAGTGGTATTGATGGTATTGTATGATGATGATGGTACTACATGTAAATTGTATGAGGCCAGCTGTGAAGGCTCCTGAGATAAAATGTAATTGAGAATTGTCAGGAGGCCTTTCTTGCTACCACTACGACCTCACACTTAATTTTTTTTTATGAATGTAGCTGCGTAAAGTGTCTAGGGTTATGATGTGTACTGTGGTGTGATAGTTATAAATATACCCATAGATATTAACAAGACTAATAAGATTAACAAGTGTTACAATACACTGAACTAACTCACGTGTGTAAAGTTTTTGATATAATTATATTACATTTATTTGTTCTGGATCAAGTTTTATTTTGACCAGAACTTGTTTTAAAAGAAGGATTTAAAATTTATAAAAATTATGCATGGAATGTTACATAATAAATGCAAAAGTGAACATATTTAAGTACTAGAATAGTTAGTTTTATTAAAATGTTCTGGTAGTCAGCTACTAGGGAGGATATTTATTGTCTGTGCTGTTGGGGTGGTCTCATCACACCTGTCTATATTGACTACACAGTGTCCTGAAAATGGTGGGAATTTTTATGGGGTATCTGCAACTAAATGGGCTTGGTGAATATCCAGCAGACCAGAGGCTCACTCATCTGGTATTTGTAGCTCTGGTGCTGAAATCAGGTAGTCCCTCCCCACCGTGCTGGCAGGCTATAATGGTGGATTCTGTCACAAGGACTGCACAGATACACTTGTGTAAATCACCACCCGAATAGATACTGGCTTCGTGGACGACAGAAAACTCGCAGCTCTGCAATCAAAGTATGGGCCATGTGTCAAAATCTATTCTCTACCCACGTCTGGACACAACACTGACACAACAACCACATCATACAGACAGGTCAGATCTCTCTGACCAAACAGCACAGTTACCATGGTGGGTTTACATCCGATAGATCCTCCCAGACTATAGATTCTGAAAAATAATTATTAGTTTTCTACCCTAAAAGAGGATAGGTAATATGTTTCCTTATTCTCAACTCTTGATCTGTCTTGCATACTCCTTGCTGGTGTTTAGGCACATTGTTAGTCCCTAGACCCTTCCTTGGGCGGGGGGCCTAGAGCAAAATCCCTACTTGTTTGCAAGACTATACCATGATATGGCAGTATCAAATCACTCGAACATGAAACAATATTCAAAATATATAAAGAAATAATTTCAATCTTACCAGATTATGAATAATTAACACAGAAGTGCTAGCAAAACTTAGCTGAGCTGCGGGCTATAGGATGGCGTCCCTAAATTTAACTCACTGTCTTTCATATGGGAAAACACCACACTTTAAAATCTGTGTCTAACACTGAACAATTATTGAAGAATGACCCCAAATGCGCTCTAAGCGCTAATAATATGATTGTCTGTGGCCAATCACTGCCGAGGTTTATTTTTAATTTCAAATTTCCTCACTAAAGTCATTTCAGTCAAGCTTCAGTCACGTATGGATGGTTATCTGTTAGTCTGTCCGCCTCTACTTGTGTTTCTACAAAATTGTGCTCGATTTTTGACCCAACCGTTCTCTCCCCTTCAAATTTTTGTTGTAAAAAGTTATATTTAGACACAGCTACCACCAATGTCCCTTCACTTCTATGCCAAGTAAATATGGACACCTGCGTCCCCAAGGTCGTGTTTATTTTGTGTGCAAATAACGATATATTTAGATTCAATGCAGTCTGTGGCTGATGTAAACTACCCTGTCTTTTGTCATTATTTTCAATATTATCTATCCGTCTGTAAAATTAAAACCATATTCGTTCACTGCTCAGAATAGGCCATCTGGCCAGCTAATTTTTATATTCCTAACATTAATATTAAGAAAAATTTACTTTTTAATTTTTGTAATTTTTTTCAGACATCTGCGTTCTTCCGCTCAAATTCAAATCAAGCGCTTGGTATCGCAAAACGTCCCATTCCGTACCTCGTGTCAATTTGGGGGACTTGAATTTTTTTACTTTCCTCCATTTCCCCCCCCCCCCCCCCAATTGCGTCTCTTTAGCCTTTCCAGTCATATTTTTTTCCTTTTTGTTCCTCCGTTCCCCTCCGGTCTAGCAAGTCAATTTTATGGAGGGTGATGACCCGCGGTCTAGGCGATCATGTACATCAGCAGCCTACGCATTATGTTTTTATCCTTAAATGTTATCCTTGGGAGGAATTTTACCGTTGTATCTCTGTCAATTTCACTACACCGTAGATTACTGATCGAAAAACATCTCCAGCATCAACGCGATTTATACCATAACTTCATCGATTTCACAAAAGCCTTCGATCGAGTCTGGCATGAAGGCTTATGGCAAATAATGAGAACATTCAATTTTGATACTAACATCATCGTTAAGTCCTTTTTCGCGCGGGAGTTACGTGTTTGAGATCCTCACATGCGGGTCTAGTCTTTTATGACACACATGTGAGCACATCTAAAGTAATTATATGTTTAATTATTTGCGTGCCGTCGTGCGCGATATTTGAACAGAATAGCGCGGTTTGCTGCGTCGATCTGTTGTCATCGAGCTATGATGCTTGAGGCAGTCCAATATATTTTCCGTCCAAGAAAGACGTGAGATTTTGCGTACCTGCCCTAAGTCAAGGGAGGACACACACTTGTTAATTATTATGAATGGAAACATAAGGAAGCTATTTCTTGAAGAACCTTGCCAAGAATCCTTCCAGTATTATATATAGCCAGAAAACGGCTCGTTTTTATGTCTCATGCCTCAGAGACCTGCAACCCTGCATGTTACGGCAGAGCTTCCGCTGAACTCAATATGTCCAGTGGCTAGTGCGACCCTCTGACATCAGGAGCAGATTAAGACATCAGAATAATATATGAGATGAACAATCCATTCGACAGTGTCCTGTATTATGTCAAGTCGTTGACCTTGATGCTATAACGGCCAGTGCAGTCAATCAACGGCCATATGAATACTTACTTGATGACGATGTATTTACTTCCTTGAAACGTACTTTTAAGAATTGCTACTGCTATGCCAATGATGTCAAATAATAATGATCGTCAACGTTTTCGTACTGAATAAAATGTATCGTTACCGTATATCCTACGAGTCCAGCATTTGTTCCTCGCCAGGTCGGTCCTACTGTTTGACCTATTATTCAATGTTACCAAGTGTTAACTATCCCCATCCTATCCCAGAGAGAAACGACCCACACCCATTCGCCGAACCATAAAAACGTCGGCCACTAATAGTAAGCCCCGACAGTTCTGACATCACTATTGTCAGCAGCACCACCTACAACAGGCATGTAACAACTGGTGGCCATTCCAAGGGGAAAACTGGTTCAATTGAAGCTGTATCAACTACATTCGTTGTGACGCCCCAATATGCGCCAAGTCACAAGAAAACGCAATCAGTTCAACCACTTTATTGAAGTCCGATGTTTAACGGTCGACCTTGCTGACCTCTGTAATGATGATGATGATGTTCCAGCCAACGTACCTATCGACGTTGGACTGCTTTCAAGACTGTTACGTACCATGCAACACCCGATTCCTATCGTTGTCGTTTTCACGAGGGCCGGGTTTTTTAAAGATAAGTGGCCGTTTGTATGTGCACCTTGCCACTGTTGCGTGTTTTGGTCGTACCTTTCTTCATTATGTCCACCATTTATCTTCATGTTCTATGTTACATGTACTATGCGGGCTGGTTGGGAGGTGACTTGCGTTGGGGTATATCTGTCGCAAAATTGGTTTCAAGTCATTGCAAACGTGTTCAGGTAGATTTATGAACCCGTCACCGATCGATTGACCGCTTTCAAAATGGCGGCGTATCAGCGAGATGTGTATCAGACAGAGGAAATCGCCAACGATAAATAAAAGCAGAAGGGAATTATTATTAAAAGGATTTCACATTGTGGTCCAGGAAAGGATTATGTATAACTGCATAAATAAAGAAACGGTAGGAAGTTATCATTTACGGAGATATATGCGTATTTCGGCTGCCCACAGTTACGCTAAAAGCGTGTAACCCACTTCTGTTCTAAATATTAAAATCAACAAATAACAGTTTGGGAATTTACATGGATAGGAAGATAGAGTTTTATCAGCTGTATAAAACAAGATAAGATGGAACAATATGGAGGTTATATAGGCAGAGAATGAGAAAGGCAAAATTTCAGTCGACGCAAAGATCGGCTGAAATCGATGTTCGGGAAGATTTTTTAGGCCTAGTTCTAGCTGTGACGTCAGTACCCTCCGATACGCTCGCGCTATGCGTAATATAAGCGTTTCGGTAAAACATCTGAGAACACACAACGAAAGAGGTTTGAGACAAGGCCACTGAGGGCAGATAACGCCACGACTGCTAAATCCATCTGAAGTGTGAGCGGATCGCCATAAATTTTCAGTCAAGTGTCAGGAGTCTGAGGGTAAGCGAATTTACGATAGCTATCCTGTATAATAAATTTTTTATTATTTTGTATTACAGGTTCATATATAGAGTTCACAAAATATGCCTGTATAATAGTCATTGATATAATGTATTGTATTTTTAATATGATCTAAACATGTGCATTGTGGATGATTGTTGCTTGTACAAAAATTAATCACAAATAGCCCCACAGCCTAATGAAGATATATTTATCATATTGCTTTATCGCTTACGAAGATAAAGGCAGTCCCATGGCAGAGATTGTCATAGGGAAATGAAGTGTTAGAAACTTCATCATGGAAGATCCCAGTTTACGGGGTTAAGGTGACTAGTCCCCTTCCTCGCTGCCTTTGCCTTCCCTAGTTTGAGCGCACAACTTTGTGCCCATTTACTGCTGGTAAACTGGAGGGTTCTCCAGCCAGTTTCAATTCAATAATTATGTAATAGTGCTACTGAAGAAAGCAACACTAGCGGGCACTCACTTTATTTAATTGTGTAGATGCTAAGAATGGCATCAGTATTTAAATTTGTATCCTACATGGTTTGGATAGATCAAGTATAAATAAGTAAAAGATTACAGGAGCAGAATAACCCAGATGATGTTTATTACTAATAATGTTAATATTAATTATGTATCATTGAAATGATGTTACTTGCTATGACTGTATAACTTTGACATCTGATGACTGACTAGTCTGACTTATGTGCTAGTCAATTACAATTAACTGAAATGTTAATACTTTTATATCACTGAAATGATGTCCTTACTTACTATGATTGTATAACGGTGACATCTGATGACTGACTGGTCTGACATCTGTGCTAGTCAGCTACAAGTCTAGCCAGATACTAGCCAAGGCTGATATGATGTTTCAGGTTCCATGAAATAACTCAAACCAGACTGTCAAGTATCAGAAGACTGTGTGTTGTTCACCAGAGGCAAATTCCACAAACGTGCAGGACCCCAAGAGAACTTCACTGGCCATTGGCATCTCTACAGCTGGGTTTAACAAATCTGATCTACAACAGACAGTTCAGTGTCAGCAGTATCAAGTGATAAGATAAGTGGCAGTTAAGACACTGACCACCCATTTATGAAAACAGCCATAGTTGAACCTAATATTCAAACAGTCAAGTGATGACAGTTATTTGTAAAGTCAAAGGACTAAAAACCGTGATTGCAGTAACTGTAATATTCAAGATCTTGAAGTCTAAACAGACAATAATAATAATTGTGTGAATACTTTTATATATATATTTGTATACTCTTTTCCAACTAGTAGAAATAGAATATTAGTGTAAATATTAAAATAATTTTAACTGTACCTGAGGAATTATTCACTTATTACATTTGTGGTCACAGTGAATGTTCATTTTATTATCCCCTAGAATATAATTAATCATAAGATAGTCACAGGGAGGAGACGCCTTAAATCCTGGTACAACCCCTTACCATCTGGCCAGGGTTTTCACAGTCTGACTATTTCTATGATAGTCATACACCAGTGCTTATTTCTAAGACTGGGGTATTTCTTGTAAGACCAGAACCCTTTACTGGCAGACTATCCTGGTAGCCTATGACTTACCTGGAATTCTATATAGATAACTAAATCTAATCAACCTCCCGCTACAATATCCCAGTTTCAAACCAGGCCCCACGAAAGCGTTCTATAGTGTGTCGTACGTCTAGTTCGACAAGGGAATTTTCCCTGATATGATGGATGATTTAAAGGGACTTTTAGCTTTTCATAACATTAGAACCCCTGAACATTTGTTGTAACTTTTCGTTTCGCCAGAGCGAACCGTTTCCACCGGGACTCACTTAGTATGCGGCACGAGATCAAAGACACTGAGACGATCCCCGAGCAGAGAAGCTAGTTTCTCGCTGGTATTTATCATCTCCGCGCGAACTCAACCGCTCGCAAGATGGACCAGAGCAATCAGAAGAAAGACACTGGTGGAGATCGCAGGAAGGACGGGCGGCATGCTATCAAAGACAGTAGTGGTCCCTGAAACGATTTCGCATCTCGGTGTTAAGCACGGAACCGATCGCAGCCAGAGCGAACGTTGAAAGCTGACGCAATCAGCGAGCGAAGATACGAGAGGCCAGGGGCGGCTTCTCTCTTTGGATTTGGCGGTCAGATCCCCCAAAGTTCATGAGATCAAAAAAGCTGTCAAAGTTCTCATGTCCCACTCATCTTGCATTCCAGTTGTAGATATACAGATCACGTAGAAATACACTTCATCATTCGCTGGCCAGAACTTGATAGAAGCACTAGCGATATTTGAAATCTTGCTAGATTATCCCATGGATTTTCATTTATATTTGCAGTGAATTCTATTTCTGTGCAAAACGGTAAAATATATATAATGTGTAAAGTGATCAGTGGTCTAGTTCATTCATTATATTTCATTGGATTTTGTGTTAATTTAAACCTATTAAATTAAACCGTCTCAATAGTTCCAGTTGTAAATGTAATGATATACCTGCTATATTATTTCCAAAAGATAATAGATGTTAATGCTTAAATTAACTTTTCAAGTCGCGAAGGAATTTATAATTAATAAATTTAGTTAAGTCCTATATTTATAGATGTGTGATTTAACCTATAGAACTCGCGCAGTGTTTATTAAATACATAATTAAATACGGGAGCGTATATATAAAATAGTCTTAACGGGAAATTTATCGCGCGCTTAGAAGATTATTTGATTTTTAAAGTATGATTATGTTGTTATGGGTTTTCTATCTTTTTCTCTAGATTGATCACCTTTTGCAATCCCAGCAATAACGAAATCTTTCAGAGTTTCCATACTCGGTTCTTAAACTTCCAGACAGTTTGATGAGACATTTTTTTAAAGTAAATCTTGTGGTGGTCCGGTGCGGCCTAGCTAACATAATTACATGAAAGAAAGCCTACCCAAGATCATTTGATTATTATCATCAAATTAAATTACAATCTGTAAGATAAACTGGAAGATGAACAGTGCCAGTTGCGATAATTTATATACTGCTCTATTGTGAGAGATTACCGATTTACCTGACTGTGACTGAGTCTAGTTTTTCCTCACTGGATTAAAAAAACTTTACCGGTCAGTTGCTGTCATCACGCAGTGAAGGAATATTGCCATCACCTCATTTTTTCACCCCTGTGTTGAATTGTGTCAGTGCCATCCCATAGACTCCTTTTATATAATAAAACACAAGAACTCTTAGAACTTCAAGTCCGGCGATAAGCGGGAATATTTGCTCTCAGTAAAAACTCGCAATATCTGGGGCGGGGCATAGAAGTGCTAGACAGTTTTACGTGTCAAGAGTTTAATCAGTGTGTTTATCATTCTATGGATTGACTGATGCTGCAACTCGGTAAGTGTGTGGTGTATATGAGTGTGGATCCTCACAGTGTGTATGAATGACAGGAGATTTAATTTTTTTGCAACAAACCATTTTGTTAACTTGCCTACCGGGTAATACGTTTTCTGTATACCCGGCATTGTTCCTTTAGTGGGATAATTTGTTAACTCTGTTTTATCCCATCCCCCCCCTTTTTTTTCTTTGCTTAGTAAAGGGAAGACACCATTGGGATAACAGTATTTTTTGTCTACCACCATAACTAATATTGTAACACCTCTTTCAGAGTAATTAAATTCACTGTTGGTTTACATTTCCTATGCTCCTGATAACTATCTATCTTGAGACTGGGTTTATCTTTGTCTAATACAAGCGGGAAGGGCTTAGTCGATACCAATCTTCTTCACCCCCTCCCTACCTTGATATTTGCATTTTTCTGTACTTATGATAATTTTATGTAACACTTGATATTGTTTTTTTTGTGATTTGATCTTTACGGTAAATAAACATCATAAACTTATATCGGACTGTGTTGGAATACCCAAAAGCCCAAACATTCCCTATTTGTTTAATATAGCTGTATCCACGTCGTCTGAGTGTTTGAAGAAACAAATCGGTGTGAGCGCAGAGTGTGTCTGGAAAACTGGCAAATAATTGTTTGACCAGGAGAGTGGAAGAGAAGATTGAGAGAAGCGATTTGTCGTAAATAAGTCTGTCTTTACTCTCCTCCAGCACTCTGTGGAGCATCATATTTAATCTATACATTTCTAAAACTGAGTTTTCATCATCATTCTACACTCTAAACCGGACTACTATTTCTAGACTCTTTCTCTCAAAATAAATTTACGACATATAGGGATTTTTGCAGATTTCCCGCAGTGGAAATTCCAGCATATATTTGCTGAAGGATTTTCAGTCCACTGCGTCTGGTTGTCTGTAACACCTAATTGTTTTAGACGTGACGTATTGTTTTTTATTGTTGTTGTTGTAATGTTTTTCTCTGTGCCTTAGTTTCATGATTGACTTTGTTTGTGATTGTTGTTCTCAATCTTGCTATCCTTGATTTATATACAAATTTGCTATTTATACCCTGTGCTGTTGCTTGTCTCGTTTTCCTTTCGCAGTGTCGTTGCATTTCTTTGCAATATTATTTTCTTTAGTTCTGCTTTATTCTTTCTTTGATTCTGCGAACGTTGTCATTTGTTCTTTGGTATCTCGTCTTTGTATCAGTTGTTCTCTGTACCTTCATCATGTATTTCTTGTCTTATATGCTCTATTAACTTCTTTTTAATGCATGGTTTTATGATTGATTAATAATTCGGTGGTAATATTAAAATTCCTGACATTAATAGGAATTTTTATACAGGTTCTGTGGACAAGAACTTGTCACACATTGATAAGGAAATAATTTTAATTTTTTTAGGAAATTTGACTAAGTAAGTTCATTCATTCATAACCCTCCACTCCCAAAGGAGCATAGGCCTTCAACAAATACATGCCAAGTCCTCCTGTCACGTGCATTCATCTCAAGTTCTTTCCACGTTCTCCTCATCATTTTCACCTCTGTTTCCATCTCTCTTCTCCATGTGCTTCTTGGTCTACCTCTGCCTCTCTTGCCCTGGGGATTCCAGAACAAGGACTGTCTTGTAATGCTATCAACAGGTTTCCTCAGCGTATGTCCTATCCATTGCCATCGTCGTCTTCTCATCTCTTGTTCCACTGGCACTTGTTTAGTTCTTGTCATCAGTTCCATGTTGGTAACCTTATCATACCATTTTAATCCCTCTATTCTATGCAAGCACCCATTTATGAAAGTCTGTAGCTTTTTGGTTGTTGTCTTTGTTGTTCTCCATGTCTCAGAGCCATACAATAGGACCGACTTCCCATTTGAGGTGAAGATTCTTATTTTCGTGTTGGATCCGATTTCTCTTGATCTCCATATATTTCCCAATGCAATGAAAGCTCCTCTTGCTTTTTGTATTCTTGCCATCAAAGCAGATATCGACACGGCTACAGAGATGTTATATAAATTACTTGGTAAAGTCTGGGAAAAGGAAGAGATACCAGCAGAATAGAAGGAGGGATATCTGGTTAAGTTGCCTAAGAAGGGAAATTTACAAGAGTGCACAAATTATAGAGGAATAATGTTACTATCAGTGCCATGAAAAGTATTAAATAGGATTATCCTTGAGAGATTAAAAGAGTCCATAGACAAGAAACTAAGAGATGAACAAGCAGGTTTTCGACAAAACAGATCCTGTACAGACCAGATAGCCACTTTGAGAATAATAGTTGAACAAAGTCTGGAATGGAATTCACCACTATACATCGGATTTGTGGACTACGAAAAGGCATTTGACAGTGTGGACAGAGAATCACTTTGGAAATTGATGAGGCATTATGGAGTTCCCCTGAAGATCATTAATTTAATAAAGAATACATATGAAGACATGACATGCAGAGTTCTTCGTGAAGGACAGCTTATAGAACCGTTTAGGATAAGAACAGGAGTGCGACAGGGATGCCTCTTGTCTCCATTTCTTTTCTTACTAGCAATTTTTTTTTCTTATCCAGCGGCACTTGGGCTTTCAGCCCTTCGGCCCAATGACATGTCATTGCGAGGCTGGGGAACCTGAGGACTTTCCTTCCAACCCGGTCAGGAGCTTCGCTCCTTCCCATCCACAGAGGGTTTATCACAGGAGCCTTTCAGGCTATTCAGTCAAATTTCCGGCCGTAAACATTTCTTCAAACGCCGACGCCCGGGTTTGAACCATGAACACCTGGTCGCCAGTACAACGCCGAAGCCATTACACCAGCGCGGCTCCCTCTTACTAGCAATAGACTGGGTAATGAGATCATCGACAACACACAACAGAAATGGAATCCAGTGGACTCTGACTAAGCAGTTGGATGATATGGATTTTGCTGATGACTTGGCTCTTCTGTCCCAAAATTGTAATCAGATGCAGGACAAATTGAAAACACTCGATGAGAGGTCACATCAATTGGGTCTGAAAATACACAGGGAAAAGACAAAGATAATGAGAATAAATGCAGGTAGTGATAACATGGTTGAATTTGAAGAAGCACCAATACAAGATGTAGAATCGTACACATATCTTGGTAGCAATATAGATAAAGTTGGAGGGACAGACAGTGATATCAAAAATAAGTAAGTTAACTACACATAAAATTTGACAAGATGTCTACATTAGACTATTTCATCAAGCAAGGAAAGGCGCTTGGTATGGACATTGATGAGTTAAATCAATTCGCAACCGTTGAATATGCTATAGCTCAAGAAAAGGAATTAAAGAAATTTCAAATGGAGGAAAGAAACGTCAGATGGACGCAGAGGAAAAGAAACTTCAAATGGAAGAAAAGAAGCTTCAAATGGAAGCTGATAACCATAAACAGCAAATGGACGCTGAAGCACAGAGAATGTAATTACAAGCTACTGAGAACGAAAACCGTAGACTTCATGAGCAGAAATTGTTGTCTTTGGAACTTGAAAAATTAAATTAATGAATGGGAATAGTGCATATACTGCCCCTGACACTCAAGCGACTTCACACAAAAACAATTCTAGTTCTTATAAGATCAGGTTACCACCGTTTAGACCTCCTTCCGACGACGTCCTATTCTATCTCAATAGATTTGAGGCCGTTTGTGAGGCTCATAAAATAGATACGTCATAATATTGTGCACGACTTATGTAACTTCTCTCAGGAGAGGCTATGACAGCTGTTAATATGGTGGAGGGACCTGACAGAAATGCCTATAACACCGTCAGAGGTATTTTACTGAGAAAATACCAACTTGATGAAGACGGTTATCGGCTCCGCTTCAAATCTCTACTGCCAGAGACTGGAAAGGATTTCTCTGAGTTTATAGCGAATATACGTCTTACGTTTTCTCGATGGGTTGAGCTTTCAAAAATTGAGCACACTTATGACGCCCTCGTAGACGTAAAGCTTCGCGATAAAGTCATGTCTTCAGTCAACACATCATTTCTCTCCTTCCTACATGAACGAAAACCTGCTAACTGCTGCCGAGGAAATTTGTCGCCAATACTTAACAGCACATCCAAATATAGTTGTTAACCACTCTCCTGTCGGAGAGGGTTTACCAGTGGCTTCAGCAATGCCGTACGTTAATAATTTTCGCCATAGATCACAAAGTGTTGATAGTAATTTTTTTAAGGGAGATTACAGGAATTTCAATTCTTACAAAGGGAGTCAATTTCGTAGTAATTCTCCAGCTTCCTGAAACTGGAGACAATCTAATGTGCCACAACATTTTAATGGAAATAATTCGGGAAATTATAAAAGGAATAACCACACTAGTGATTGGCAACCTCACAATAATTGTTCTCCAAGCCAACAAAATTAATCTAATAGACATTTCGATCAAAGAGAAAATAGGTATCGCAACAATTCTCACTGGGGTTCAAATCAAAATAATGGTCACAATAGAGAAAATAGCAATGATCGATCGCGATATAGAAGTAGATGATAGATCGCACAGCCATGCTAACTCGGCTCAACCTCAGGGTATTTTAAATCAAAGTGACAGTAATATCGTAAATAATGCTGCGTCTTCATGTTCTGTTGATTTTAAGCATGCATCTCTGTGCCCTGAGTGCACAACTTTATTTTAGCCTGCAGCAGTCACTACCTTGAGTTGCGGTCATCCTCTACTGACTCTTCCAGCCTTGTCAATAATATTCCCGTCCCAGTGCTCCAGGATTCGGGGTGCACAACTGTTGGAATTAGGCAGTCACTAGTCCACCCTTCTTGTGACACAGGGAATGTCGTAAAATGTGTGACGTTCGGAGGGACAGTTGAGTCTTTTCCAACTGCCATAGTCCACATTGCCACTCCGTTTTTTTACGGGGCGTATACACGTATGCATGCTCCCGGCACCAATCGCCGACCTTATTGTCGGGCGTATACATGGGGTTAAAGAGTGTACTCCACAACAGATTGCTGCCTGGGAACAGCAACATATTCATGCTGCTTATGCAGTTACGACTAGAGCACAAGCTCAAGATCTTTTACAGGTTTCACCTACCCCTACTCATGAGATGATGAGGCTCACTCTGTTATGTCACGGGAGTCTTTTATTGAGCTCCAACAACATGATTCATCATTAAGAAATTTTTTTCTGTTCGTTAAACAGAATGACATAAATTGTGAGACGAACCTTAAACATTGGTTTTTGATTAAAAATGGAGTGTTAGTTCGGATGGTACGTGATTCTACTTCATTCGTACGATCACAAATTCTGGTGCCTGCAGACATGAGAGTTCGTATCTTACAACATGCCCACGACTCTCAGTGTGCAATACATTTGGGTTTCTCCAGCACTAAATCTAGGGTGCTTTCTTCTTTCTTTTGGCCGGGTGTTAATAAAGATGTGTCTATCTTTTGTCGCTCCTGCACGACATGTCAGGAAGTTAAGTCACGAGGTCCACGCCATGCAGCTCCCATGCAAGCTGCAGACATTCCTATTCGTCCTTTTGAAAAGATGGCAATCGACATTATCGGCCCTTTACCGGTCATGTCTGCCAGGGGACACCGATACATTCTTACTTGTATTGACATGTGTACTCGGTGGCCAGAGGCTATCCATCTCAAGAGCATTTCTTTTGCTGATGTAGCAGATGCTCTCTGGCTTATTTTCTCTCGTTTGGTGTTTCCCAAAAAATTTTTGTCAGATCATGGTACACAGTTTGTGTCTGACTCTATGTCTAAAGTGATGGCCATGCTCAACATTGACAGGTCTCTAAGCAGGGTGTTTCACGCCATGTCAAATGGTTTAATTGAGCGTCAAAATCGCACGCTTAAGCAGTTACCTGGGAAGGTAAGTGGTGACCATCCTCAGGATTGGGACAGGAGTTTACCCGCTGTGCTTTTCGCCTATCTGGAAGTACAAATGAGCATACAGGTTTTTCACCATTCGAGCTCGTTTTCGGTGCACAACCTCGTGGTCCCATGTGGTTACTTCACGACCTACTCACTGCCGATGACATTACTGATGACACTCAGTCTTCTTACGAGTATGTCATCGCGTTAAGACAGAAAATTATCAACGCATGCAGATTGGCTATCTCTGCGTCGGAGTCCGCCAAAGAAAAGGCGAGACTCTTTCTTAATAGACACAGACGTCTGCGACAACTCTCTCCTGGTGACGAAGCCTATGTTCTACTTCCTCGTAAAAACAATCGTCTTCTTATCGCCCGGAAAGGCCTTTTTATAATTGTATCGAGAAAGTTTGAAAAAACGATATTCTTGATCGTCGATTAATATTATTGAAGTGAAATAGTTATTTCACAACCACACTGGATCATCATCTGTTGAAGCGGGTTCTTTATATATCCTTATTGAGGGTCAAGGATTAGGTCGTCATTCAATTCTGTTTGAGTAGTGGGTGACATCAACTTCTATTCCTTATGAACCCCAATTACCTATTGATAATATTAGTGTCTTTCATAAAAAAGAGCGAATCGTGCAAAATAGATTTATGAATGAATGGCTTAATAGACGAGCCAACTTCAACTTGATCTATCGAATAACACCTTGCTTTTGAGTCCATATACAAACATATTTAATTCATCATAGTAAGACATCACAGTTCATAGCATAGCAGACATTTCATCACTAGTTTCATTTAAAATATTACCGTCCGTTCCGGTTTCTTAGTGTCGTTAGAACATCATGGGCTGTATACTCGCGTTGCCGCTGGGCAGTTAACCGGTAATGATACCCATTAGTTTTCGAATACGGATCATAAAAATGATCAACAATCCGTCCATAAAAATGGTTATCCACAACCATAAAAACTTCCATTAATTCATTTTTACAATATTATGGCCTGACACTCTGGCCTCATCTCAATAATAAATTCGGCAATATGAAGCCTATCACTGGAAGGAATCAAAAACACGTCTTACTGGTTCGACGGTCAGAATCAAAGGGTGAACCAAGATCGTAGTCAAGCGTGACTAAGTCAACACTACCACGTCACAAGCGAACCACGCTATTCGCGTTCAATAAACCCCGAAGCGTGAAAAACATTCTATATTAAAAAACCTCTCAAGCCTCTACTGCGTACTTTAAACGTGCTATAGTGCGTTTCAAGAAGATCGGTCGACGATTGACTACAAATATCTCCATATTCCTTGCACTGATAAACATGATTTTTTGCATGTGGTCTTATATTTTCAATGTCCCAAAGTTTTTATAAAATTCAATGTTGCAGGTAGTGTTCTTTTCTTGCAACGGCTAATTCCTTTGATCTTTTTTAACGAAATAATTATTTTGTCCTGGAAGAAAATAATTTACCGTAAATGAAGGAAGTTGCATATTTTCGGCATAGGCGTATGTACAATTCGAATGTTAGAGGGGTTTGTTAACTGATTACTACGTGAGGTCCTTTTTTATTTCTTCGAAATATTTGAGAGAATAATAACGCCTATTCGTTGTAAATGTTACATTTTATACTAAAACGTGAATGGATGCACGAAGAGGTGAAAGTACTGTGTATATTAAAAATAGTAGGGAAATCGCGGAGATAAAAAGGAAATGAATTGGTTTACATATTGATAAGGGTGGTTTATGGCTGACTACTGGCCACTATGAACGGTAAGCCACCAATGTTGCAGGTATAAGTCCACAGTCGTTGCTAGTATGTAGCCATATAAAGTCCCACCCCTATAGACACCAGGTAGGTTATAGGCTGGAGTGTGAGGTGTCTTGTCTGGTTTATGGGTGCTGGCTGCGAGTGTAGGTGATGTGGTTTCACAGGTTAACAACACATGTGGTATGACATGAAAAGTCATAGAAGGGTGTAAACTGCTATTGACGTTTTCCATCGTTTATTTTATGACGCCACAAGACAGGTACTGTACATCGATTTTACATAAGTCATAGTCACTGTAGTACATGGTAATGTGCATACATAAAGTTTTCAATGGATCTTGCAAATCCTATGAGCTGATATATATAAATATATATACTATATATATATATATATATATATATATATATATAATATAATATATATATTATATATATATAATATATATATATATATATTCCAGCTTACAACAGTCGTCAGCTCTCATATCAAATGTACAATAAGTCTAACAAACTCCTCTCTGATGCTATCCCGATCCCAGATATGTAAATGAGGTTCACCACTGAACGCACGGGAATGGCGTTTTTCAAGAGTACAGGTCAGATTGACCTTTGTAGATTTTCTAAGTCTAACCTCGCTGTAGATACCGTCTCTAGCATTGCGAAGTTTCAAAGAGCATAGAAAACTGTTTCTCTGGGCCTAGCATGACCCGTATACATCTAAATCTCAGGTATGAAGATACCTGGGGTGTTATCTCTAGTAGAAGAACCTCTCCTTCCTGTAACTGGTAACTGAGCAGAGAACGACCAATGTCAAACATCAAAATAGATTACAGATTTGAACATAAGGAGGGTATTACCTTGCTTCGAAATCACACCACAACACATACGCCTCCAGGCGTTTTCGAATCATATAGGGAAAGACCTCGTAAGCTAAACTAACTCACAGGAGGACTACCAATTCCCTATCAAAAGATCACAGACGCCAGGATGCGTTCTCTCTGCTCAAAACATCTTGTCGAATCCCCGGACCGGAAGATTTTTCAAACTCTCTTTAAGTTCAGACATGCGCAGAACGCATACACCTGAGTAAGACTCAAAACGGGACGATGTAGGAGACATTCCAGGCAAAGATATAACGAAATCACGCCTTATATGGACAGGAAATAAACCATCAACTCTGGTTTCAATCATTCCAAGAAACAGTTGACCGACGCTACCATATAAGGAGAATGGCCTGACATCGATCGAAAAAATGGACCGGCGAGTCAGGACACAAGAGAAGGTAACCACCATTGAAAATGTAATCACAGTCAAACAAGGGTTATTTACCTTCGACAAAGAAAAAAATTACAGTGTACAATTCAGGCAAGTTAATTATACAAAGTCTTAGAACAATTCTGTGCGTAACACATATACACATAGATGGAGGAGAAAACATATAAAACATATAAGGTATTTACACATTTATTCTGAGTCAGACGAGTCTAACATATTGATTACTATTCTCGGCTGAACGAACGACAGTCCATATTTTTTCCAAAAGTCATTTTCCTCTTTTAAGACATGGTCTTCACATTTACACCAATAATCTTTGTCTATCTGCGAGAGGGCGGCATATGTTAGTTCTTTCATATTGCATAGTTTGAAAGTTTTATTTTCAGCTGGCCACCTGTCCTTTAACTTTTGCCCAAACGAGTTCAACTGGGTTTAAATGTGAATGATATGGTGGCAGTCTCAAACACATATGACCATGCTGTTGAATCAACTTGTCTATATGGAATATCTTGGTCTTTTGTGATTTCTTAACAAGGGACAGTAATTCAGGTTTCAGAAATCCCTCGTTAAATGGAATGTCTTCTTTTCTGAGCCAAATCTTTATAGCATTTTTTGTACTCGAAGATGTCGGGTTTTTGTCTTCTTCTGCCACAGCGTTGTGGTATGATGCGTTGTCCATTATCAGACAGGACGGTCTGTCTAGGGGCGGAAGAAGAGTATTTTCAATCCACTCTCTAAATATGTTACCGTTCATCTCGGTATGATAGTCCCGGTTTGTCCGTATAATTGGAAGTGAGAAAATAAGTTCAGCATTTTTCACTCGCCCATTATGTCTGCTGCCTGCATGTGCCATTATCAGACGTTGTCCTTTTCCACTGGGTACATATCTTTTAATCGTTCCATCTGATAACTGCCATTCCTTTTCACTTGTGTGGTGAGCATTGATCCAAGTTTCATCCACATACACAATATCATAATCTTGATTACGCATTTCCCGTACTTC
This sequence comes from Oreohelix idahoensis, assembly GCA_024509875.1. Taxonomy (NCBI): domain Eukaryota; kingdom Metazoa; phylum Mollusca; class Gastropoda; order Stylommatophora; family Oreohelicidae; genus Oreohelix; species Oreohelix idahoensis. Next base: position 17,893 of record JAMPIV010019664.1, read on the forward strand.
ACGTAAATATTTACTTCTCATAGATACTAAGTGCGGCTTCTCGCAGATGACGTTTCTTCCACTAGAGTACTTCCTAAACGTAAAGCTAATGCTTCTAACAGTTCTCCATAATGTTGATGTTCGACACATCAATGGTCATTGTGTGTTCTCAAGCCGTATTTTTGAGTTTCCTTAGTGTCACAGTTTCTTTGGAATTGAACATTCTACAAATCTCTCTTCTAATCACATCCCTGTCAAAACTATCTACTACTTTCTTTCTTCCTTGAGTCCTGGTATTGATTGAACTGAAAATTCCATTAGCTCTGAGTAATTGATGAAATGAGCGATTACTTAAACCCAAAGCGTGAATAGTTCTCTTTTCAGGATTTGAGAGACTCCGATACAGTTTACCACGCTTAGCTTCTCTGCAGAAATATTTATACATCTTCACTGCCATTGTATGCAGTGTAAGGAACTTGACTTTCATACCCATTGTAGGGAGCCGCGCTAGCGTAGTGGTTACCACACCACTCTGGCGACCGGGTGATCCAGGATCAAACCCGGGCCACGGCATTTGAGGATTTTTCGACGACCGGGATTTGGACTGGATTAACTCGAGACCTGGCGAGCACATTTGAAGGAGTGTCGTTGACCAGGGACTGGCGGCTCCTGAGCCGACCCAGCTCTAATGGGTACCTCCGAAATCGGCGAGTATCTGCCTGAATGGCGACGGACACCTGTATCTGTACAAGAAAAAAAGGGATACTCACGTAAAATCAATGTCAGGTTAAACATTACTAATAACCTGAGATTTCGCCTCGAGTATTAGCGGGCGTACGAAAAAAAATAAATAAATAAATACCCATTGTATTACAGACCTAGAATACCGCAAGATACGCCTATGCACTGAAATACACAATCAGTAGAATGGTAACTGAACACACCGGAAGGGTCAATGTAATGTTCAAAACAGTGCGGTAGTGAGCTGAAACACTTAGAAAATCACGTGACATGCGTTCAAGATGTTAAATCGAAATAGCTCACAAATATGAAGGGGTAAGCCCTTTAAAATTACAGTTGGACTAGGAGGTAGTCGATTTTGTATACTTTAAATAAAGAAAATTTAAAACCATAAGTTTGTTAACGAGGAAAAAAATGTCCCACACGGGACATAGCGATCATTAGGTCATATGCAAAGTTGCAACAATTACGATCAAGTGGTTGCAGAGATATTGAAACATTGTGAAACGCACTATAACAACTATAGCAGACGACATCGTTAAAACATGTCGTAACAGGAACACAACATTGATTTAAGCTGTATAGAATTTAGACCAGTCTCCCGGCCATATGCCTTGTTGGAGTGGTATAACGAGCTGCTAGCTCTGGATTTAATTAACAATGAACACGTTCCCGCCGAAGCATGGGGCTTCGCGGCATGCGAACTACTATCGTATTGCCTTTCGCCTCTAGCGATATCGAGCTCTCGGCTCCTGCACTGCCAATTTTGCCGTTTAAAAATTTGTGTGGGACAAACTCCACTCTTCCACTTTACCATGAACCGCTGTAGACAAAAGAAATGCATCTAATGTACAACAACTTCAACCATAAACTCATCTCTAACATTTAGCTCCCTTAATCCCTAAATTCTTCTTCTCCCGCTATGCACAACGATACATACAGTTCCTAACCACATGTCACTCAATCACCCGCTCCTTCTCTTCCCCGCTTCAACGAAAATCTTTTGGGTACGTAAACAACTCCCGACACAGTCTGACCTTAATCTTTTGTTACTTGAATCTAACCTCGTGTCAAAACTTTCAACTAGGGAAATCACCTGTCCGCAATTCCTTGGTCTCCTTTTTTAACATTTACCATGAGGTTTCCCGACTTAACCCACAAATTAAATTACTCCTCTTACTGCGTTACCAAACATTTAAGGCACAATAAAATACCATACGCACCCTTAGATGCCTAATAACATTACACTTGTAAATATACAGAAATAAATGGTGGTTTACCCAACACTCTACATACTACAGAGCGCCCATGTATTTAATAGCTAACCCTCACACCGTGAATATCTCAAAACTTCACACACTCCTATATACTGCCAATTATCCTAGAAAGAATTAGGCACACTTAACCTTTACATCATTCTACAAAGATAGTAATGGATGGCACTTACGTTTAAACCTTTAAGTAAACTTCCCGAAGAAAACTTCACTAAATCAGACTACGACTCTATTAAAGAACCCACTAATATTACGGCTCTAATAAAATATGAACATACCAGTTTATCGCGTTTTATTCCGCATACAGCAGAACGATAAATGCTAAATTCACGGCAGTGAATTTCATCAGACACAGGGGTCTGTTACAAGCCCGCTCAGGTTTATATACAAGAAAATCCCCGCGGACTTTTCGACCTACGTCATGGCTACAGCGTTCTCCTAACCCAGTGGGATCGCTTACAAAATTTTAACGGGTTCTACTGCCAATAGATTTGAAAATCACGTCATGACCTGTTTATCTCGACCGCGCGCGTTTCTATTGCGTCATGTTACGCTGACCGCAATAATTAATTAATAAAGAACCTGGGACTACGAGATCGCGATTTATTTAAAAAAGAAAACCCTCGTGATTGCAAATTAACTTTAAAGAAAAGAAAACTGGTGCGAGTATAAACTAAACCTTCTGTCATAAAAACTCAGTAAATTACCTTCAGAAAAAGACCAAACACATAATAATTAAGAAAGAGAAGAAAACTGGGCCTGTTGAAAAGACAGAATTACAGTACAGCATCACAACGGGAAACATAAATCCTTTCACATTAGCATTTTGAAAGAATTTCACACCCGTCCATACTATCTTCAGTCTGTCTTTCAGGCGACTGACGACCCTCCTTATCGTCTGAATCATTATGCCTCTTTGTCTGTGATCCAAGAAGAGGAATCGACTTTCTCCGACGTGCCTCTACCTCTTCCGGTTGTCCCGTTACATTCTACGGAAACTTGGAAAAATGTCACAATTTCTCCTGAACTCTATACGGAAAGTTTTGATACCAACATCATAGATATCATTGAAGCACTATACAAGGTCGCAAGCAGTGCAGTTTTTGCAAGCAATGACATTGGAGAATTTTTCAAAACAACTGTAGGAGTTCGTCAGGGATGTATCCTGTCCCCAGTGCATGTTAATATATATCTAGAACGTATTATGCAGGAGGCTCTCTACGATTATAAAACAACTATATCGATTGGAGGTCGACCTCTTTGCAATCTACGTTTTGCTGATGATATCGATCTTATAGCTGGAACAGAATCAGAACTTCAAGACCTTACCTCTAGACTGGAGAAAGTAACAAGAACGTATGGGATGGAAATTAATACAGAAAAAAGCAAGATATTGGTGAATAACCATAAGAAATATGCTCCGACCCAGCATTACGTTTGGGCAAAAGTTAGAAGAAGTGAACACCTTTAAATATCTGGGGTCCACTATATGTAGTGATGTGAGATCAAGTAAAGAAATCAAGACAAGACTTGATATGGCCTCAGCCGCCATGACAAGGCTGAATGTGATCTGGAAAAGTAACATCAGATTTCCTGTGAAGATCAAATTATACAAATCACTTGTATTATCTATTCTCTTGTATGGGTGTGAGGGCTGGACACTCACTGCAGAAACGGAGCGAAGGATTCAGGCTTTCGAGTATAAATGTTATAGAAGAATTTTGCACATCTGTATAAATAAAAGGCAAAGTATGTTTGTATGTTCTCAATACAAATCCACATGCCTTATTATTTCTTGATGAATTTAGGCAGACAGGCTCTTTAGTTACCGCCGGGTACGCCATGCAGTTATTTTCTAATTTAATATTGTAATTATGACATTATCATTAATTAAAGTTTTTCGTAAGAAATGTATGGAAGCGACTTATTTATCAGGGGCCATAATCAAATATATACATAACGAATAAATATCAAGGGACGTAACATAAATGTTAAAACTATTATTTCATGTTTGTTATTAATGACCATACGTTTGCATATTTTACAAGAAAATTAAAAATGTTTAACTAAACATTTTTACTTTAATAAGAAATACAAGGAAAAAAAAGTTTCCTGAGCACTTCCTTATCTTTTAACTATGTAATTTTAATGGCACTCATTTGGTCAAGCGGATTCAAATTGGATCGGAGCTCTATCGATACATATTTTAAAACCAATTAATGTCCTCTTAGCATTGGTCTAAAACGGAAAAAAACTAAGATTACATTATTGGAGTAAAGTAGCACAAAAAGTGACCAACCCAGCACATAAAGCATTTGTCAAAAACCAACCAAATGTATGGGACGTCCCCTTAAATAAAGATAGATATCCAACAGGGTGGGGAACTATAGAAGATCTAACGCAGTTCAAAGAACTGTCAAACACAATTAAAAATAGTAATAAATATAGAAGCAAAATACCTCCCTGGGAACTAAAAACACCAATCATAGACTACTCATTTACTGAAAAGATCAAACAAAACATAGAAGATAAGGAAGCCAAAATGATAAGTAGAAAGTTCATAGATCAACTAACAAAACAAAGTCTGGCAGTCTACACTGATGGATCCAAGGGTGATAGTGGGCAACTAGGTGCAGGAGTTGTAATACCACAATGGGGAATTAAAAAGAGCTACAGTGTAACTGAAGGGGCTTCGATTTTTACCGCAGAGATGGTAGCAATTCTAAAAAGTTTAGAAATAATCGAAGATAACCCGCCAGAAGCTGTTACGGTATTTACAGACTCACTATCATCACTACAAGCACTAGAACACCCAGGTAAATGTAGCCGGCCAGACATAAAGGAAACAATTCTAGCAATTAATACATCACTAGGGAACAGAGGATGTAGTGTGTGGCTAGTGTGGGTTCCAGCACACATAGGTATAGCTGGTAACGAGTTGGCAGACCAGAACGCCAAAAATGGAAGGAGAAGTAAAAACAATATAAGAGCAGGACTGGGACGGTCAGGGATCAAGAGCCAAGTGAAGCTAACTATAAACGAGGAATGGAAGACAACATGGAAGAACAGTAGAAAAGGCAGACATGCGTTCAAACTGCTGAAAGAACCAACAAGGACGTGCCAGGTCAGAGAAGAATTAAAGATACTATCGATAAAAAAAAATTGTGGGGTCTCTGTCTCGGTGTAGCATACTTTATGATAGAGGAACCGCACTGCCAAGAATGTCAGGAAGAGAATGACATAAACCACTACCTGATCCACTGTAAAAAGTACGAACAACAAAGGCTTGAATTAAAAACTTACTATAGAAATCACAATATAGACATGACAGGTGATAAGGTTTTAAGTATAGATGCCCCAGTAGATGCCCAATCAATACTGAAAAGATATATATACATAAAACAAACGAAAACATATAAGGTTAGTACTTCAGAAAAGACATTCAACCAAATAGAAATTAAGCAACAAGAACTAACAAATCATTAACAAAACAACACACCCCCAAAAGAAAAATTACTAACTACTCATAGGACAAGGAAAGACAACGAGGTATTAAAACAACAACAACAACAACTTAAAAAGAACAAATACTAATACAAAATCAAGTGTAAAGGACAATAGTTATCTATAAACAATACAAAAGAGCAAATAAAATGGACAAATACTAATATAAATTAAAATCAGCGACTGCAAAAGACAAAAGTTACTTAAATTGAATACACAATTAGTAAATAAAATGACAGTAAATACCCCAATTATAACCAATTTTCAGGTTGAACAGGGTAGACCAAGATGGAACGAGAAGAGGCAAAACGGTCAGCTGTTAAGTGCCCGCTCTCCACCCATCACCTCTTCAAAACAACAACAACAACGTTCTCGTAGCTTGAACATCCACAGTGCGTGTTTAATCTTAATGAAAATATTACATGGTATTTTTTTTTACGTAATTTTTAAAATGCGTGGTCAAAATTTGAATGCAAGTTTATATTTAGTGAAAAAGCAGACTTATTCGCTTTCACTTATGGTATGTCAGTGCTTCAGAAATTTTTAAAAATAAACCTTCGACCCCGCGTAGTATTAACATTTAGATATACCCTAGATCTAAGGGTCTTTTATGTTTGGACATGCGCCCTAATATAACCGACTAGGTTGAACGGGACGCGCTCGCCAAAACGAGGCAAAACTTAATTTAAAAAAAAAATAAAAAAAATAATAGATTTAGTCTGGTTGTTTAAATAACTGTATCAACATTTTAAAAACCAAATTCACTCGATAGTCGCCTTTTTCCAGTTGCAATTAAGTTATTTTATAGTAAAATCTTTAGATGTTGCAGAAAACAAAATTATCAGATAGCTATGATCGTTGAAGGACCGTTTAAATAGAAATGATTTTTTCACAGGTTGCCAGGTCACATAAATTGGTTTTTAACCCTTTGGTTAAAAAAAAAAATAATAAGCTGGTGGCTTTTTGTCAAATATGTATTCAATTCATTTAAATAATTGTTTATTTTGATTTATGCATTCATTCGTTTTGACGTGCTTCAGAATTTAAAAAAAATAATAAACCTTCGTTCCCGCTTAGTACTAAAATTTAGAAGATGTCTTCGGTAACATAATGTTTCTACCAATGTTTCCAAGGGAAGCAATCCATATGGTAAAATTACAAGTCAAGGGAAACAGTTAAAATAATAAAATTATTATTAAAAAGTTGTAATTTACAACTAGTAATTTCTTTATTTTACATAACAATTTAAATTATCTAAAGAAAAACAAATATTTTATGCAAAAATTAAAAAAAATTACTTTAATATAGTATTTAAAAATTATTATTAATTTTTTTAATTTAATTTAATTACATTTTACTAAGCAGTTTCAATTCATTTATTAAATATTACATAGTATTTGAAAGACTAAGCACGTCTTTACTGCAATTCATGTACAACGCAGAGCATAATCGTTCAGTCAAGAGCGCAACAACTTTCATCATTTTCAACCTATAACCAACCTACGTCCTTCTCAGGACGCCACTATTCGAGACAAGATCACACTTTCATCAAAATGACCCGAAATAAACATCATGCCAAAAGGAGGAAGGTCTCCGCCAGTGCTGAACAGCCATGTGAATAACAAAGCTTCAAACAACAAAGACAGACAGCCAGAGAGCAAGACTGCCCCAAGTACTCGTGCTGAGACCGGTCCTCCTCCAACTCTAGACACGACGACGGAGTTAGCTGCGACGTGTGTCGACCCGACTGAGAGGCTGAGGGGCCCGACTCCTTGCGAGACAGAGGAGAGGGCAGATGCAGGCGTCCCTGGCCTAAATGATGTAGATCCAGAGGATGAGGAAACGATGAGATTGCTACACCACCTGGAGAAGATGAGGGGATGGTTGGAAAGAAGAGAGAAAATTATTATTATTATTATTCCTTTGACCGCCGACCGACTAAGCAGTCTTCGGCCATAACACCTTGCGGTGTCATTAGGGCAACAAGAAATCGTCCGTTGTTCCGTCACACCTAACGGCGTATATTGGTACAACAGACTTTTAATTGTTGTTTCTGTGATCAATGTGACAAGCAAGCGGTAGATCAATCCGCCGTGCCCCGAACTTGCCCTCATGTGTACTCTACTCCTATCGCTATAAAACCATTTCGCCATGCCTCCCAGACGCCCGTCCAGCCAAAATCCATTCGGGACCAAAGGTCCTCGAAAAAGGGCAGTCTGGCACAGGCACAGTTCCCACTCACTGCCTCTACTGCGCTGGGAGGACCCGGCAACCGGGACCACACACAGCCTTGAGAGGACAAAGATCGCCTTAAAGGAAAGAGAGAAAAGGGCAGCTGCAAACGTCCACGGCCTAGACCCTGAGCGTGAGAGGGTGAAGAGACTGATACAGGGGATAGAACAGACGCTGGAAAGGAAAGAGAAAAGAAAACAGGAGCTTAGATCCATGTTGCCTCCACCACACGTACCCGACTCGTCTGCAGAAACCCGGTCTACAACAGAGAAGCTGCACCAAACACCAATGACACCACCACACGATGCCGAGAGGTCACCTGCAAACACTATAAAGGAGGTGGAAGAGACAACTCTTCAACACGGACCGGCACAAGAGGTAGACAAAAGTGCAGAACAACAAAACGTCACCTCACAGCCAGCTGCTAATGAGGGGACATCATCATCTGAACTAGACGAATTAGACCCAGAAGATATCGCAGAGACCGCTATAGACGAACTATACAGAATGCGTGAAGACAGAGACGAGTTCCTTAGTCTCACTCCAACATTGAAAGAAGCACTATTTGAGGTGGCTCCAGTGTCAGACATCGAGATACGCCGGAATTCAACAGAGAATAGCCAAGTCCCTCGTGGTGATCAAGAGAAGCAAAATCATGAGCAGACAGAAGGGAGATGCCGCCCAGGCGAACTGCGAAAAAGCAATCACAAAGAACAGGATCAAGAGCGCAAAATAAAAATTACGCAGTTGTCCGAAGGAGAAGCCACACTCAGGACACTCCCGGACGACAAAGTAATCAATATCCTGGAGAAAGTAGTAGGCAAAAGAGGCATAATAAGTATCAGAAGGCACCAACAGGGAGTGACACTTGCCCTGAATGATACAGAAAAGACTAAATCGCTGATGACTGCTCTGACATCCGGGCCTAAAGAATATCAGCTATCAGACCGGATCAAAATCCAAGCAGAAATTTACACTGAAACCAAGAGAGTAGTCATCAAAGGGATAGACACAAGCTTGTCAGACACAGAGGCCCTCAGCTACATCCAGGCCGAAAACCCTCGGTACAGATTCACACACGCAGAAAGGCTTAAATCCTGGAACAAAGAAGACACCAGACTGATAATAGTGACTCTACAAGGGAAAACAGTCCCGGAAAACATCACTATCCAGAATAGACCTCGAAGAACACATGCCTCCATCCCACCAGTAATGCAGTGTTCAAAGTGCCAGGGATTTTCTCACACAAAGAACACGTGCAGAAAAGAGACGGTCTGCAGATACTGTGCGGGCAGCCACGAATACAAAGACTGCCCAAAGGCAAAACAAGACCGCGACTACAAAGCACCAAATAACAATAGAAAATGTTCCAACTGCCTCGGAAAGCACGGAGCACGATACAGAGGGTGTCCCGAATACCAACAAACAAGGCAAATAATTACAGTTGCCATTGGAAAGAGGATATCGTACCAAGAGGCAAAAAACACACTGAAGGCAAGTACTCAAGGTAATAGGCGCCAAGACAGCCTAACAGAACAGGTCAGACAGCTCACGACTGAGGTGAAAGATCTAAAACAGCAACTGCGAAAGGAGAGAGAAAACCGGCACCCACACAAAGACAGAACATCAACGGCCAGATGTGAAGAAATCCCTGATAGCTCGGAAAGCGCGAAACAACAACAATTCATGAACGACATGAAAATAATACACCAAGACATGAAAAGAATTTAACAGCAGGTAGAAGAAGATATCAAGAAGCTGATAGAACTGAAAGAAGGAAACGAAGAGGTACTGAAGAGAATAGAAGCAGAAAGAATGACCATTGAAGAAATAACATCAAACACAAAAGATATTAAAACGAACGACCAACCAGACGAAGTCATCGAGGAAAAGCTGGAAAAGCTACTCCCAACAATTATAGAAAAAGCGCTATCTAAGATACAAGAGCAAAGGAAGACACAAGAAACAGAAACAAGGAGGGCAAAAGCACACAAAACCACACAAGCCAGATAGTGAGGCAGGACATAAAAAACACTATAAGCGGCACGGCACCACAACCAGACAAACAAAGAGGAATCCAGACAGCCAGCTAGTGGTCCTTTTCAGGACCAGTCATCTCCAGGACTGGAAAGTAATACCAGAGAAGATGTTAACACACAATATACCCCAATATAACCGTTTATAACCCGTCAATGGGTTTTGGTTGAACAGGGTATTACAGCAAAATAACAGATGGAATCAACAACAACTCGTCTTTACTGGTTCTTCTTTATATAATTTCACTTCAGAATGCAATCACCTTTAGTCATTGGTACGACATGCCGAGGGTGAAGTAGACCATATTTCTTCTATGTATTTCCAGTCACCTCCCATGTACAACACTATACAATATACACAATGTGATGTTTTATTTGAGACACTTTGAGAAATGCACTTGACAGATGAATAAAGATCAGTTAACAAATTTAAAAAAAAATATCTCAACATTCATGTTAACGCTTCAAAAATACTCCCTAAACTCCCGTCTTTCTCTTCGTGACAGTGTGTGCTGGGCCCTCGGGGCTACCCAGCGGAGTGTGCTCAACTATTGATCCTGATTGAAACCTGTCCACACTTGAAATAAACGCGCTGTGCAACACATACTGACCACAATCTTTAAACTTGGTGTTTCAATAACTTCCCTCTTTGCCTGATCTGCCTGTTGTGCATCCAAGGCTTCATTGTTTCCGAAAACCAGCTTGTACCGGCTTATCTTCAGAATACAGTCCTACCTTTCATTTCACAGTGTGTGTGCACGCGTGCGATATTTATATATCGCTCTTCTCCCAATGTATGTCATACTAAGAAGCTTTCATTAATATTAGTATCTAAAGAAATATAATGAATATAGGTTTTTAGAATTTATATGTATATGGTTAGACATACCGGTACGTGCACCAATACTACACATCCTGTTTCTTTTCCTTCTCACATTTGTTTCTTGGGATTTATACATACCAAAGTCCTTGTATAAAACATATAAATTCTATCACTTGGGTTTGCATGTGTACAAAAGTACTTGCGAGAACAGAGGAGTTTTGATGTTGCCATGTAACCCTTTTATCATGTTTCCTTTTGTGTAAAATGTTCATGATTTTAAACTGAAAACTTGTCCATGTACTTTCCATGTATTTCACTTTGTAAAATATACACGATTTTGTAAATTGAAAAGAAAGCAAATAAAGTTTCACTTAAAAAAAAAAATATTAGTGGAACACGAAACTTTTTTTGACGGCGTAACTGCCTGTTGCGCACATATTCTTTTGTGTGGCGCACAGATTACTGTTGGTACGCATACAAATGTAAAATGTAATTATTTGTCTGATAAAAATATATTTATCTTTGAATTCACGATTCTTAGTCTAAGGGACAGTACTCAGATTAGTGGATGTGTATTCATTCTGTAGAAATAGATTGTTCTTGCTTCAGAATATCTATGGCCCGAATCTATGTGTATTTCTTGTCTATGTAGGACGAGTCTGTCTTATATCTTAATATCTTTGTATGTCTAAGTCGAACTATATCTTCGGTGTCGAACTCGGGGTCAAAGGTTGTTCGGCGGATGTGTCGCTAAGTGGAGGTGAGAAGGTTCCGCCTTGATGGGTGCTGAGTTGTTGTAGCGGCCTGTCGCCGAAAAGTGATCTCTATACTAGTGGGGAAAGAGGTAGCCTCTTTAGACATATCATGTATTATTCACCCCAGTGTTTATTCTTACTGCCAAGGAATGGCAGAATCATATTCTAGGGTATTTCTGATACCAAGGTAAAGACGCATTTCTTATGGACTTTTCCTGAGGCATTGTATTCGATAGGCAGTCGTACGGTTGTACGTTTAGATGAATATTAACCAGATGAAGATGACATTCATACCTAGCAGCACCATATTATGTGATGAAGTCAATAGTATCAATGGTAGAATCTACAAAGCAATGAGGACATTTAATGAATGATCAGCTTTGATTGCGCTTCATAGTTTGTATCCTGGGTGAGTGACAACTCACTGGGAGGAGAAGCCATTTTGAATCCTATATTTTTCAATCATCGAGGAGAGAACAGGGATGCACCTTACTATCACCTGATGAGTCCAGAGATCACTGCTACAGAAGAGAACCCACTACTAGTGGTTCAATATTGTTATCCAAAAAAATATGTGCTGAACTTTACCTAAAGGAATCTTCGCTAGACGAGGTTAGGTCTAGGGACCATCTTGAACCTTGTTTATGAACTGACGTGCTCTGTCAGTAAAGTCAGACGATATATATTGGAAGTACTGAGTGCTTGTCTACTGACATTCCATTGGTACTGTTATGCAACATGAATGCTCATGTGATAGTGTATTTCATTGATCAACATTATTATGATTTATGCCAACCTGTCTGCTGTCACTGTACCCGTGCTGTCAAGTGTGATCGTTCCAATTAAACTGTATAAAACGTACACAGTAGTTGGCGTAAATGACTTCCAGCCATAAGTGAGTGAGATTGGTCTATTTGTCAACTCTAACGAACGTTTGCCATCATTCGCATGCACTGTATCCTCACTCCATGTCTACACACCACTGCGTAGGTCGAGTTGACCTTTTGTTTGTCTTCATTTTGACAACACCCATCAACACCCTTCGAACACGATTGCAACCAAACAAGCAACACTGCTTTACATAAATAAGAATGTATCTGTCACGAAATAAAATAATACCGTAGTGCAAAAAAAAAAAAAAAAGCTTGGAACTTTAAGAATACCTTATTCCCTAAAGTTATCTTATATCAAGTATGTTTTCTCATGTTAGGTATCATTACCATTCGTATTTAAGCACTATGTACCATCATTCACCATATACCCTCATGTCCTCATCAACATCTTGATTATCATCGGTGTCCTTTTAGCCTTTATTGATATATAAATATTTCTCTTCTTCTTTTGTTTGTAAATAATACTTATTTGTACAAATCAGAACCAAATAAAGGTTTAAAAAAAATTAATTTAAAAAAAAAATAAGAATGAAAGAGAGTACAGAAAAATGGTTTAAAAAAAAACATTCTGAGCTATGAAATCCTCAAAAAGGTACCAAATACAACTCTAAGGGTGATTGCATCCCTCTACAACAAAATCTGGCACACAGGAAAAATACCATGTTCATGGAAGACAGCAGTAGTCATCCCCATACTAAAGCCAGATAAGGAAACACATGATGTCGGCTCATACAGGCCAATATTGTTAACATCGCATCTAGGAAAAATTCTAGAAACAATAGTCAACAGCAGACTAAAATTTCATCTAGAAAAACATAATTTATACAGTCCAACCCAGGCAGGCTTTAGAAGCCAACATAGTACAATAGAGTAACTGTTGAGGCTGGAACATGATGTTAAAACAGGCTTCAAAAGGAATGAAAAGACAGTAGCAATATTCCTTGATGTAGCAAGAGCATATGATGAGTGTTGGAGGGAGGGTGCACTTTATAAGATCAGGAAACTAGGTATAGTAGGCAGAACTTACAATTATTTAGAAAACTTCCTGCAGGATAGATACTTCACGGTACAAATAAACAATGATAGATCTGAGGTGTATGAACAACAGAATGGAATCCCACAGGGATCCGTAATATCACCATCTATATTTACGATTATGGTCAACGACCTAGGCGACGAGTTTAAAGAACTAAAAAACAACCTATCACAGTTTGCAGATGACGCTGCGATATGGAGAAAAGGGAAGAAACCTCCCATTCCTCCATAAAACAGTACAAAAACAAATAGATAAAGTATCTGACTGGATGCACAAGTGGGGATTTAATTTAAACGTTAAAAAACCATAGGAATGATCTTCAGTAGAGGGCGTGTAATTAAAAATAATATAATTGACAAAAGCATTAATGAGCAAAAAGTATGCACACCAAAATCAACTAGATTTCTTGGTATGGTACTAGACCAGCAACTAAACTGGAACAAACACATAGACCTATAAGTGCAAAGCAGTAGGGGACTTATCAACATGCTTGTCGCATAGAGAGTATGATCAATAAATTTTCTATATTCTCTTTTTTTTTCTACCCGTGTCCTCTATTTTATTATCACTCTTTATCCTTTTCCTGTGTTTTTCGCATTCGTACGTTTGCGACTATAAACATTACTATTTTCCCATTCAAACTTTCGCCTGGTTTCGTTTTCTCATTTAGAAACGCAGTAGATTACCTAACGTGTCAGTCCCTGGCACGAGATGATTTTAGGTGGGATTTCAGTCTATCAGACATGATGAGCAGACAAATTGTCTACATTTGCAGCTGTCACGAGAGTTTTTTGTCAGGCTAGCTCCCGGCGAAGTGTGAAATTGCTCTCTGCAGTGGAGACGGGTCGTCTGACATTCGCATCTGACATGAGCGCTCACTGTCCGATAGTTAGACGGAGGTGTGAATCGCGCCAGCCATGCTCGCTCAGAGCAGACAGAGTGTCTGGCATTTCGCCTCTGACATGCGCGCTCACGGTCAGATAGTTAGACGGAGGTGTGAAGATGCACTGGTGGCAGTTACGGCATGCGTCTAAGCTAACGTAGGTGTTACGAGAGGGGAGAGATCGGGTTTTTGGAAATAGTAGGAGCCTTTGTCTGGTTTAAGATATTAACCAGAGTTTGAAACTTCATTTCACTCATTCTCCATTTGCAGTAGACGTGGTCACTTCGTTCTAGATACTTAAACTTATAAGTGAAATCTCTTAGTTTCGTTGTGATACCGTAGTTCTGTGTTGAGGTCAATATTACATTAAGTATATAATATTTTGTAAATGATTAAGTGTTATATCGCCTATTTTATCCTACTAGTTTCTTTTGTGCAGAGTGATTAATTTATAAGTCTGTTATATTCTCTAGTCGACAAGTTACAGTGGAAAAACAGAATAAATTATAATTTCTAGCTTAAAATCATGTAGCTATAATGAATTTAATTTACTGCTAAATAATCAGACGAGAATAATCTTTCTAAACTAACTTATAAATGCTAGATGCCTCATGAGTGTTGACGGAATACGTATGTATTCCTAATTCATGCTGATTGATTTTTATATATAACTTATTTCACGGGAAAGTTTAAACGTCAAGTCAAGCTCTACGCTTGCAGTTCAAAATGTAAGTTATATTGAGTACATAATATTTAAAATATTTCATATGTGTTCTTTCTTTATTCAGTGAATACTGGGGTAACCCAACTTTGCCGGCGTTTAGTACAGAGACAAACCTGTGAGAAACATAAACATTTTATATCTTTAACCACGTGGGTTTTCAAGTAACACCTGTCTGACAGGGCGTGTGCCTTCAAGAGATAGACAGAATACCAAATCCCACTAATGGGTTTTTTTAAAGAATAAATGCTATACTGGGCCTATACAGATCATATTTCTTCACAAACTCTAATGTACATGCTGCCTTGTGGCGAGAAATAATTACAGAAAAAACATTAACTTTTCCGACATTATTTGACCAAGTGTGTGGTGAACCAAGATTATCTGTTGAGAGAAGTTGTCCACCGGTCATCTTCCTAATTTAGGGAAACCTCGTGTTCTGACACGGTGTGCCCGCTGAAACCCTAACTCATACCTCGTGAATAAGTGACATTAACTTAAATCTGTAAAGAAAGAACGATCGCCTGAAGAGGACGCTCCCCGGACACGGTGAATGAAACCAATATCTGCAGAGCTGGGTATCCGCTTCATCCACAGATAGACAGATTAAACGAAGTGTACACTAAGGCTTGCGCCAGACGGTGAAAAACCGCACGATTGTAGGTAAGGTTGTGTGAGTCAGGGCCCTGATGAAAGAACCGAGTGAAAGTAGACTGAAGGATGTTCTTCGTTTGATTCACTCACTTTGTAACTTTCCTTATGCAAGATTTTGTTGCTAAACTATATTTTTCCTTAGAATAGATACTGCTATCAAAGTGAGTTCATACCTTCAAAAGGGGAAAATATTAGACCCAAATCATATGTATCTGTGACTCTTTGGGCTATCATCGTTCTCCTAACGGGACTGTGGGCTAAACATCGAGGGAAGATCATAACTG
This sequence comes from Oreohelix idahoensis, assembly GCA_024509875.1. Classification (NCBI taxonomy): domain Eukaryota; kingdom Metazoa; phylum Mollusca; class Gastropoda; order Stylommatophora; family Oreohelicidae; genus Oreohelix; species Oreohelix idahoensis. Next base: position 33,708 of record JAMPIV010019664.1, read on the forward strand.
TGGGTCTATCATTTCTTGTAGAAATTCTATGATTTTTATGACTATTTGTATATGCTTTGATGTAATTTTATGTGTTGTGATGGGATTTTAGATGATAATTAAAACTGCCCTTAAACTTACTCAGCGTGTTGGTCAGCTCGTTCTAGAATATCTATATAATCATCTGTTATAGTTTTCCCACGTCTGTACGTCTAACTGTCGTCTTGTTATATATATATATATATATATATATATATATATATATATATATATATATATATATATATATATATATATATAATGTTTAGACTGTCTGACTCCTCTAAATCTGTCGTAGAAGATCTCAAAAAGGTACCAAATACAACTCTAAGGGTGATTGCATCCCTCTACAACAAAATCTGGCACACAGGAAAAATACCATGTTCATGGAAGACAGCAGTAGTCATCCCCATACTAAAGCCAGATAAGGAAACACATGATGTCAGCTCATACAGGCCAATATTGTTAACATCGCATCTAGGAAAAATTCTAGAAACAATAGTCAACAGCAGACTAAAATTTCATCTAGAAAAACATAATTTATACAGTCCAACCCAGGCAGGCTTTAGAAGCCAACATAGTACAATAGAGCAACTGTTGAGGCTGGATCATGATGTTAAAACAGGCTTCAAAAGAAATGAAAAGACAGTAGCAATATTCCTTGATGTAGCAAGAGCATATGATGAGTGTTGGAGGGAGGGTGCACTTTATAAGATCAGGAAACTAGGTATAGTAGGCAGAACTTACAATTATATAGAAAACTTCCTGCAGGATAGATACTTCACGGTACAAATAAACAATGATAGATCTGAGGTGTATGAACAACAGAATGGAATCCCACAGGGATCCGTAATATCACCATCTATATTTACGATTATGGTCAACGACCTAGGCGACGAGTTTAAAGACCTAAAAAACAACCTATCACAGTTTGCAGAGGACGCTGCGATATAGAGAAAAGGGAAGAAACCTCCCATTCCTCTATAAAACAGTACAAAAACAAATAGATAAAGTATCTGACTGAATGCACAAGTGGGGATTTAATTTAAACGTTAAAAAACCATAGGAATGATCTTCAGTAGAGGGCGTGTAATTAAAAATAATATAATTGACATAAGCATTAATGAGCAAAAAGTATGCACAGCAAAATCAACTAGATTTCTTGGTATGGTACTATACCAGCAACTAAACTGGAACAAACACATAGACCTATTAGTGCAAAGCAGTAGGGGACTTATCAACATGCTTGTCGCACAGAGAGTATGATCAATAAATTTTCTATATTCTCTTTTTTTTCTACCCGTGTCCTCTATTTTATTATCACTCTTTATCCTTTTCCTGTGTTTTTCGCATTCGTACGTTTGCGACTATAAACATTACTATTTTCCCATTCAAACTTTCGCCTGGTTTCGTTTTCTCATTTAGAAACGCAGTAGATTACCTAACGTGTCAGTCCCTGGCACGAGATGATTTTAGGTGGGATTTCAGTCTATCAGACATGATGAGCAGACAAATTGTCTACATTTGCAGCTGTCACGAGAGTTTTTCGTCAGGCTAGCTCCCGGCGAAGTGTGAAATTGCCCTCTGCAGTGGAGACGGGTCGTCTGACATTCGCATCTGACATGAGCGCTCACTGTCCGATAGTTAGACGGAGGTGTGAATCGCGCCAGCCATGCTCGCTAAGAGCAGACAGAGTGTCTGGCATTTCGCCTCTGAAATGCGCGCTCACGGTCAGATAGTTAGACGGAGGTGTGAAGATGCACTGGTGGCAGTTACGGCATGCGTCTAAGCTAACGTAGGTGTTAGGAGAGGGGAGAGATCGGGTTTTTGGAAATAGTAGGAGCCTTTGTCTGGTTTAAGATATTAACCAGAGTTTGAAACTTGATTTCACTCATTCTCCATTTGCAGTAGACGTGGTCACTTCGTTCTAGATACTTAAACTTATAAGTGAAATTTTCTAGTTTCGTTGTGATACCGTAGTTCTGTGTTGAGGTAAATATTACATCAAGTATCTAATATTTTGTGAGTGATTAAGTGTTATATCGCCTATTTTATCCTACTAGTTTCTTTTGTGCAGAATGATTAATTTATAAGTCTGTTATATTCTCTAGTCGACAAGTTACAGTGGAAAAACAGAATAAATTATAATTTCTAGCTTAAAATCATGTAGCTATAATGAATTTAATTTACTACTAAATAATCAGACGAGAATAATCTTTCTAAACTAACTTATAAATGCTAGATGCCTCATGAGTGTTGACGGAATACGTATGTATTCCTAATTCATGCTAATTGATTTTTATATATAACTTATTTCACGGGAAAGTTTAAACGTCAAGTCAAGCTCTACGCTTGCAGTTCAAAATGTAAGTTATATTGAGTACATAATATGTAAAATATTTCATATGTGTTCTTTCTTTATTCAGTGAATACTCGGGTAACCCAACTTTGCCGGCGTTTAGTACAGAGACAAACCTGTGAGAAACATAAACATTTTATATCTTTAACCACGTGGGTTTTCAAGTAACACCTGTCTGACAGGGCGTGTGCCTTCAAGAGATAGACAGAATACCAAATCCCACTAATGGGTTTTTTAAAAGAATAAATGCTATACTGGGCCTATACAGATCATATTTCTTTACAAACTCTAATGTACATGCTGCCTTGTGGCGAGAAATAATTACAGAAAAAACATTAACTTTTCCGACATTATTTGACCAAGTGTGTGGTGAACAAAGATTATCTGTTGAGAGAAGTTGTCCACCGGTCATCTTCCTAATTTAGGGAAACCTCGTGTTCTGACACGGTGTGCCCGCTGAAACCCTAACTTATACCTCGTGAATAAGTGACATTAACTTAAATCTGTAAAGAAAGAACGATCGCCTGAAGAGGACGCTCCCCGGACACGGTGAATGAAACCAATATCTGCAGAGCTGGGTATCCGCTTCATCCACAGATAGACAGATTAAACGAAGTGTACACTAAGGCTTGCGCCAGACGGCGAACAACCGCACGATTGTAGGTAAGGTTGTGTGAGTCAGGGCCCTGATAAAAGAACCGAGTGAAAGTAGACTGAAGGATGTTCTTCGTTTGATTCACTCACTTTGTAACTTTCCTTATGCAAGATTTTGTTGCTAAACTATATTTTTCCTTAGAATAGATACTGCTATCAAAGTCAGTTCATACCTTCAAAAGGGGAAAATATTAGACCCAAATCATATGTATCTGTGACTCTTTGGGCTATCATCGTTCTCCTAACGGGACTGTGGGCTAAACATCGAGGGAAGATCATAACTGTGGGTCTATCATTTCTTGTAGAAATTCTTTGATTTTTATGACTATTTGTATATGCTTTGAATTAATTTTATGTGTTGTGATGGGATTTTAGATGATAATTAAAACTGCCCTTAAACTTACTCAGCGTGTTGGTCAGCTCGTTCTAGAATATCTATATAATCATCTGTTATAGTTTTCCCACGTCTGTACGTCTAACTGTCGTCTTGTATGTGCGTGCACGTGAGTGGATAGAATATATATATATATATATATATATATATATATATATATATATATATATATATATATATATATATATATATATATATATATATATATATATATGTATATGTTTAGACTGTCTGACTCCTCTAAATCTGTCGTAGAAGATCTCAAAAAGGTACCACATATAACTCTAAGGGTGATTGCATCCCTCTACAACAAAATCTGGCACACAGGAAAAATACCATGTTCATGGAAGACAGCAGTAGTCATCCCCATACTAAAGCCAGATAAGGAAACACATGATGTCAGCTCATACAGGCCAATATTGTTAACATCGCATCTAGGAAAAATTCTAGAAACAATAGTCAACAGCAGACTAAAATTTCATCTAGAAAAACATAATTTATACAGTCCAACCCAGGCAGGCTTTAGAAGCCAACATAGTACAATAGAGCAACTGTTGAGGTTGGAACATGATGTTAAAACAGGCTTCAAAAGGAATGAAAAGACAGTAGCAATATTCCTTGATGTAGCAAAAGCATATGATGAGTGTTGGAGGGAGGGTGCACTCTATAAGATCAGGAAACTAGGTATAGTAGGCAGAACTTACAATTATTTAGAAAACTTCCTGCAGGATAGATACTTCACGGTACAAATAAACAATGATAGATCTGAGGTGTATGAACAACAGAATGGAATCCCACAGGGATCCGTAATATCACCATCTATATTTACGATTATGGTCAACGACCTAGGCGACGAGTTTAAAAACCTAAAATACAACCTATCACAGTTTGCAGATGACGCTGCGATATGGAGAAAGGGGAAGAAACCTCCCATTCCTCTATAAAACAGTACAAAAACAAATAGATAAAGTATCTGACTGGATGCACACGTGGGGATTTAATCTAAACGTTAAAAACCCATAGGAATGATCTTCAGTAGAGGGCGTGTAATTAAAAATAATATAATTGACATAAGCATTAATGAGCAAAAAGTATGCACAGCAAAATCAACTAGATTTCTTGGTATGGTACTAGATCAGCAACTAAACTGGAAAAAACACACAGACCTTTTAGTGCAAAGCAGTAGGGGACTTATCAACATGCTAAAATATATGAAAGGAAGTGGTTGGGGAGCCTGCAATAAGACAATGTTCGTCATCATCATCATCAGTTGCCATCTCCACAACGAAGGTTGGCTGTAATGGATCTCCAACGTCTTCTGTCTCTTGTCTTGGTGGTGCACTCTGATAGACTCTTTCCAGTCCATCTCTTGATGTTATCTTCCCACTTATAACCATTGTCTTCTCCTTGCACGTTTGCCTTCAACTCTCCCTTCTGTTATGGTCTTCTGCAAGGTGTTATGCCTTTTTATGTGGCCAAAGTATTTTAGTTGTCGAACTTTGATCTCCCTCATTAGTTCTCTTTTCATACCTAGATTTTCTAGGACCTCCTTATTTGTTTTCATCTCTTTCCATGAGATACGCCCCATTCTTCTATATATCCACATTTCAAGAGCCTCAATTATTTTCTCCAAATGCTTATTCATCGTCCATGTTTCCGCACCATACCGAAACGCAGAATATATATAACACTTTATGATTCTCAGTTTTAATTTGTGAGATAACTGTTTAGATGTCAACATATGTTTGTTAAGGTCGTGTTTTGGTCTAGGGGAGTTAAATCGTTTAAATACTTGTATATACAGACCGGATTGCTGTTATCTCCCTTGAGTAGCTGTTTGTGTGTTTTTAAAAAATAATATCGTGAATCTTCGCGAATGTTCTGGATACAGAACAGCTAGAACGTGGGTGAACGAAATTCAGCTCAGGCGCTGAATTCGCGATGAGATGATTTTTGAGTGAGCGATGGTCTCTCGCGTTCACTTAGCTGTGTTTGAGCAGGGATATTTTCGGGGGGAGGTTTTTGGTGAGCAGAGCGCCGAGATGGTCGTTTTTCTCCATCTCGTTAATGTGTTGATGGATAGAGTATATTATTATTGGCGGTGAAAGGATATTTGAGATTTTCCTAAAGTATTTTCTAAAAGCCATGGAGATGAGGCTTATTTTTTCGTGTACCGCAGAACGTACATTATTGGTGAATTTTCAGGCCATGGATAGGCCAGTATATATGCATAACTTCGATGGGGGATATTTTTCGAAGTTTCGACAGAGTATTACTGGGAATGTGTTTTCTCCCATGAGTTATATTAACCCAGGCCTAGGGGTACGTTGATTCAGACGACGTAGTTATTTTGTATACTGCGACATATGCAGTTCGCCTTTTGTATGGATAATTTGGCCATGAGATTTATGATTATAAGCTGCCGTACCTATGCAGCCGTTGTGCTTGGATTGTTATACTATGCACTTAACTACCTACGGATCTGATGTTTACCTGAGGTGTCATATATGATTGGGAACTATTACTTGTGACAGTGTACTGTTAGTGATGTCCTCGTAACTTTGTAGTAATAAATAAGGTGGAACGTTCTTTGGAGTTACCCCAGTTCCTGACTTCTACATGTGCTTTGATGTGTGTAATTTTGATTGACTTGATCTTGTCCTGCACGGCATTCGCGTCCATTGTCATCTACACACCCACACACATTTTGTCGGCCACCTGTAAGCCCGACGTAGCTGATCGCTTTTATCAGCGCACCTATGATAACAAAACATTTATCTTCTTCTTGAACATTGCCAATAAACCTCAAGTAATCGTTATCAGTGATGGCCAGTTCCTACTCCACCAGTGGACCATAATTTAAACCAGTCATCAGTACATTTATCAGTGGTGAGCCAGCATTTTAGGGTGTTACTAACGAATGAAGGATATTATCTTACAAGTTCATGATGTCAAGCCAAGTCTCACAGTGTTCCCTGTACGAGTCGTATGTACACAAGTGTTTTGCAAGTTGACGTCATATATGATTTTCAAGAGTTCCAGTGTTCCTGTACTCCTTCATGTGGGCCAATTTAAGATGTCAGCACCCGATGTCTGGAGTAGCGTTTGAAAGCAGCCGTTACCTCGGAGTTCCAGTGTCGATCACCTTTGGACTTCTTCACACGGGATTAGCTATGTTCATCGTTGTTGCTGTTGTGGAGGCCGGGATTTTTTCATTTTGAAAGATAAGTGGCTGTTTGTTTTTTGTAAACTGTGCCTCTGTGTAGTTGATTAAGCCTTCCTCAAAACTTACACTATTGTATCCTTGTTTATATGTTATATGTGTCACATTTCAGCGGGCAGGTTGAGTGGAGACTTTTGTAGGATATCCCACTTCACCGAGAGCCTACGAAAAGCGTTCTATAGGGACTGTGTGTCTAAGTTCGTTCGTAAAAGATCCCATGACATAATTCTGGGCATACTCTGTTTACGCCGGATTTAGTCATCTTTATTATTGTTTAGGTGTGACGAGATGTCTTAGTGTTGTTTTCGTTATATTTTTCTCTGTTCTTTAGTTCTTGATTAATTTGTTTGCGAGTGTTTTTCTCCCCTTTCTATCGCTTATTTCTATACAAATTTTCCGTTTATACACTGTGTTGTCATTTTTCTTGCTGTTCTATTCGCAGCTGTAATTGCAAGCTTTGCAATATTTTTTGCTTTATTTCTGCTTTCTTATTTTAGTTGATTCCTGCGAACGTGGTCATTTGTTATTTATATCTTGTTTCTGTCTTCTTGTTTGTATTATCCATTGTGTCATGCACTGTCAATATTATAATGCACAATAGATATAGAGGTGATTAATTATATTATTAATAGTAAGGTAATTATACAGGTTCTAGATTAAGGACTTGTCACCCACTGAGTTGGGATAAAGTGAGTTTCTTCAGAAATACATTGATGTAAGTTATCTATATCACATAGTTAGACATAATGTCTAGTTTGGATTATTTCATTGAGCAAGGGAGATCCCTTGGGATGACTAATGAGGAAGTAAGAGAATTCGCACTTGTTGAATATGCCAAGGCGCAGAAGGCTGAAGAAAAGAAACAGAAAATGGAAATGAGAAACAGAAAAAGGAAGCAGAAGATAGGAGATTGCAGATGCAGGCAGATGAGAGAAAATTCCAAATGGAAATGGAAAAACAGAAATTAGAAGCTGAAGAGAGAAACATAAATTAGAAGCTGAAGAGAGAAACAGAAATTAGAAACGGAAGAAAGAAAATTGCAGATGCAGATGCAAGCTGAGGAAAACGTCAGACTCCATGAGCAAAAGTTTTTAGCTATGGAGCTGGAGAAAATGAAGGTAGTGAATGCGATTAATACACAAAATGAGACAAACAATCAAACAACTTCTAATAGGGCAAATACTAAATCTTATGATATTAAATTGCCTATTTTCAACTCTGCCAGTGACGATATTTCATTCTATCTAAATAGATTTGAACTTTCATGCGAATCTCATATTGTGAACAACTTATTAAGCTATTTAAGGGTGAAGCTTTCAATACTATAAGTATGTTGGAAGGTCGTGACAAGAATAACTATGATGTTGTCAGAGCGGCCTTATTAAAAAAATACCAACTGGATGAAGAAGGTTATCGTCTGAGCTTTAAGACTCTGTTGCCAGAAACAGGGAAAGATTTTTCAGACTTTATATCAAATATTCGCCTTACGTTTTCACGTTGGGTTGAACTTTCGAAAACTGAACATACATATGAAGCCCTTATGGACTTATTGCTGCGCGACAAAGTCATGTCGTCAGTTAATAAATCTTTTCTTTCCTTTCTACATGAGCGAAAGCCTCCAAATTTGAAAGATATGGAACAATACTGTCGCCAATATGTCACGGCACATCCAAATGTAACAGTAAGCAATTCTAAAGTAGAAGAAGGTTTACCCGTGGCTTTAGCAATACCATATGGTCCTAATTTGCGACGTAGATCTCAAAGTGCTGAACACAATTTTGGTAGGAGAGATAATCAAAATTTTAGACAGAACCAATGGGGTGCATCACGTAGTGATTCTTCTTCTTCAAGAAATAGGAGACAATTTAACTGTCCTCAAAATTTTGGTCCCAATAATTATGAAAATTTTGGAAGAGGTAACTATAATAGAGATTATCAACCTTACAATAATTTTTCTCGAGGACAACAAGATCCATCTAACAGATAACAGCTATAACTACCTTGAGTTGCGGTCATCCTCTACCCGCTCTTCCTGCCTTAGCTGCGCATGAAGGAAGAGGGTCTCTTACTCTACATAAAGGATTGATGAATAATAATCCGGTCTCAGTTCTTTTTTATTCTGGATGCACGACTGTTGGGATTAGACAGTCTCTAGTCCATCCATCGTGTACTACAGGTAAAATGGTGAAATGTGTGACATTCGGTGGGACAGTTGAGACTTTTGCGACTGCCTTAGTCCACATTGCTACACCGTTTTTCACTGGTTATATACACGCATGTTTGCTCAGAGCACCTATCGCCGACCTTACTGTCGGACAGATACATGGTGTAAAGGTTTGGACGCCGGTACAAATTGCTGCTTGGGAACGGCAACATAATCTTACTGCCGCCACTATGCCAAAATCTTTTCACCAGGTAAATTCTGCTAACGCAATACATTCTGCGAATTTCGTGCAATCTTGCAGTATTGATTATACTATTGTTCATCATGCTAATTTTGGTGCTTCTTTTAGCCCAGCTCGACATACTTCTTCTTCTTCTTCCATCCTTAGCCACTGACCGACAAAGCAGTCCGTAGCCAATACGCCTATAGGCGTCTTAGGGCAACAAGAAACTAATTGTTGTTCCGTTACGCCTAATGGCGTTTATTGGTACAACAAAAAATTAATTGTTGTTTCCGTAATCAGTATGGCTGGCAAGCGGGTGATCAGCCCGCTGGTCGACATACTTCAGTACGTCATTATTCTAATTTTGACTCTTCTTTAACTACTATTATAGAAGAAGATCCTTCTGTTTTGTCTGATACACACACTAATTTTATCGCTACGACTGAATCTACATCCAGTCACGTTGATTACAACTTCTTTACCGCTATGACTAGCGTTTTCTTTGTTACATGTACGAACTTAATTGTTAATACATATCTATACCTTATGAGTTTCTTTACTTTTCTTGCTGGACCGGTTAGCTCGGTATCTTCGTCTTTTACGACTTTTTGTCGCGCTCACTGCGCTCCTTTTAAACTTCGACGTTGGTCCAAGTTTACTACTGTATGCTTTTACATCTTTATTATATCTTTCTTACTTTTTTCTTTGCCCAGTACACAGGCTGTGACTTCAGTTCAGCCTTTAAGACGTACGCCTTTGTCTACTGCATTTCCTTTGTCTTGCGCAAAATCTCAGATTGCCAACCATCATGACACTCTTAGTCATTATTACCATCTTATGGATTTGCCTATTGATGTCGATATCTTGTATATTCATAACTTTACCATACATTATTGCACACTACTATTTGTATCAGACACTTTAGACACTCTGTATGATTATTATTCCAAGTTCGAAGGCAGCACTGGAGAAAATCAAGTTGGGCAAACAGCAAGGTATGATGGTATAACACCAGAAATTGTTAAGTACATAGGAGCATTAGACGACCTATTACTCTTAAGAGTCCTACAGGCAGCATGGTGCAACAAGACCATACCAAAGGACTGGGAGATTGCCATCATAACACCGAGCAAACCGAAGTACTAAAGACCTAATCTTCACACTCAGACAGCTGAGTGAAAAGACCCTTGAGTATAAGAGTGAGATCCATCTTTGTTTCATAGATCTGGAAAAGGCATTTGACAGGGTCCCCTGGAGCAAACTATGGGACTGTTTGGCAAGGAAGAACATTCCAGCACCTCTGATTCATGCTATACAGAGCTTCTACAAGTCTTGCAGAAATTATGTGAGGACAGCAAACCATAAGTCAGAAGAGTTCAGGACCACCACTGGTGTAAGACAAGGTGATATTCTGTCACCTTATCTTTTCATACTCCTCATGGACGATGTTATCAAGTCATGTAAGGAGAGAACAAGAAAGTATTCAGTGGGGTACTGGAAGATGAGACAGGTATGTATTTCAGAGCTGGCATTTGTCGATGATGTTGCCCTGATTGCTAAATCAGAGGCACATCTCCAATCCAACCTGCAAGTCTGGAAGGAAGAGCTGGAGAAGAGAGGGATGGTCATAAGCAGCTCTAAAACAAAATCCACGGTGATATCACGAGAAGAAAGAAGACATCAGATTAAGCTGGGAGAATAGGTCCTGGAGCAGGTCGACCACTTTAAATATCTCGGAGCTATTATAGACCGAAAGGGAGGCATCAAAGAAGAGTTGGCCACTCAAAAAGCAGCAGCTGGGAGACTTTTTCAGGCCATAAATCGAGGATTCCTCAGCAAGAGAGAGGTTGGTAAAAAAAAACGAAGATGGCTGTATACCACTCCACCTATGTCCCAGTCTTGACATATGGATGCGAGTCATGGGCAATGACTACAACCCATACAAGCCAGATCCAAACCTCAGAAATAAGGTATCTGAGGAAGGTGGTTGAAGTAACAAGAAGAGACATGGTCCGCAACCAGACGATACATCAAGGCCTAAAATCCCACCCCCTGCAGACCCAAGTAGAACAGTCCCAACTAAGATGGTTTGGCCATGACTGCAGAATGGGAGAAGATCGGCTACCACGACAAGCATGGGAAACAAAGAGCCAGGGATCCAGACCCCCAGGACGACCCAGAGTCCGCTGGGAGGACAACATTAGACAATCTTTGAAGGTCTGTTACATCGGGGATTGAGAGTTTTACTGGAGTATCGTGCTAACTGATGATTCTTACGATGTGGGTGTCCAAACAATAATACGTCAACTTGATAAACTTCATAACGATCTTCGTGGCTGGGTCCACGGACAAATCACATTTAATGACGAGGCATAATAACAAGTTCATGGCAATCATATTATACATACATCAAATCAGTCTCCTATATTCAGTACTTCATCGTCGCATGTCTGGCCTGTATACTAGCAATGCCGTTACAACGGACTCATTGAAGTAGTGATAACCAACAGCTGGCGATGGTAATATTATAATTGTACTCCCTGAATTGTAATCTTCATCGAAATGCTCATCAACGTAGGATGCTCAGTTACTGCATCATATATAATTAAAGTGGCGACCTTCGTCCTATTATAAGCCACGTAGGAGATCTATAAATTTAATAAGTTTTCGCCCGGAATACAGTATCATACGAAATCATACGGAGGTGGTCAACATCACTGATACTTTCCTTCATTGAACAGCTTATATGGAGAATAAATCATACGAAATCATACATAATCACAACATCAAATCAAATCATCAACATCTGTTTTATCATGGTTTAATCATTCTTTCTGAAAAAAGGAGTCAATCTTGGTCTGTGTCTTTTTCTTATTACAACATAAGTGGAGAAAGCACTCTCAACGCTGGTTACACCATTCAACATACCTGGGAATTTTTCCACAGCAAATAACTTCAACTGCATTATCAGATGCCTCACAACCTCCTCTTTTGGAGTCTCTGCAATTTCTGTGTCATCATCACTTGCTTCTTTTTTTTTTTTTTCTTAACCAGCGGCACTTGGGCTTTCAACCCTTCGGCCCAATGACATGTCTTTGCGAGACTGGGGAACCTGAGGACTTTCCTTCCAACCCGGTCAGGAGCTTCGCTCCTTCCCATCCACAGAGGGTTTATCACAGGAGCCGTTCAGGCTATTCAGTCAAATTTCCGGCCGTAAACATTTCTTCAAACGCCGACCCCCGGGTTTGAACCATGAACACCTGGTCGCCAGTACAACGCCGAAGCCATTACGCCAGCGCGGCTCCCATCACTTGCTTCTTCAACTTCACCAGCTGCTTCATGCACTGTTATGCTTGTCTGTACTTCGGTCAATATCGCTTTGAAAATTCCTTCTGGGTCAGGTTCATTACAGGTTGCCACCTCATCATCCATTGCAACAAAACCTTCAAAATCTACTCCTTCGAATTCTGCCATTGGCGATGGACTGTCCGATGAGGCTAAAACGTCATGCTCTTGGGTTGTGACAAATCCATATTTCTTGAAACACTTCTGTATTGTTTCCGGCTGAACTTTATTTCAAGCAGAACTGATCCAGAGGACAGCATCCAGAGCGTTAACTGATGCAGCGGATGAAGTTGCTTCCACAGGCGGACCACAGATCTGTGTTTTAGTAATGACCCACTGCAGGAGCTGGACCCGGTAGTGCATTTTAAATGTTTTGATGATGCCTTGGTCAAGAGGTTGGGTTTTTGAGGTCGTGTTTGGAGGCAGCAATTTCAGTGTCACGTTTGTGAAATGTTCCACTTGTGGGTGACCAGGAGAGTTGTATACTGTCAGTAGAATAGACCGTTTCTTCTTCTTCATTTCTCGGTCGATGCCCCTTACCCACTCCTCAAATAGGGCGCCAGTCATCCATGCGGATTTGTTTGATCTCCAAGTGACGGGAAGGTCTTCGGGCTTCAGGTTCTTGAATGCGCGTGGCTTTGCCGATTTACCAATCACCAAGGGCTTTAGTTTCTCTCCGGTTGAGCTAGCGCAAAGCATAACTGTGAAACGTTCTTTGGAAAGTTTTCCGCTCTTACATTTGTCACCCTTCATGGCGAGGCTCCTGTCAGGCATCGCCTTGAAAAAGAGCCCGCACTCGTCAGCATTAAAGATGTCGTCGTCTTTGAAGCCTCTGGCGAAGTAAGGAAACTTTTTGATGAACTCTTCCACAGCTTCTACTGGAACTTCATTGGATTCACCACACAACACTTTCTGGGAGATCGCGTGTCGCAGTTTAAATTTCTCGAGCCAACCACTCGATGCTTGGAAATCTTCTACCACCCCGAATTCCTTTGCGAATTTTTTAGCAACTTCTTGAATCATCGGCCCGGAGATTCGGGCGTTAACTGCCCTCATTTGTTTGAACCAGTTTAATGTGGCTTCATTGACTTCATCTAGGGGATTTTTCCTCCTTTTCCGCTGTAGATCTCCGCTTTCCTTACCACATCTCTTCAAGTACCCATGTTTACGTTTTTGGATGTTGCTAACTGTGGTCTTGCTAACCCCAAAATGTTCTGCCGTCTTTCTTTGGCTGCTGCTTTCCAGAAAATGTAGAAGATCAACCTTTTCCTTCATTGTCAGCTCCTTGAGTTCTTTCGTTTGGGCCATCAAAAAGGTTAGGTTAATTTTGTCAACGATAAAGTGTATAAAACACACTCTGAGAGAGAACTTACAGTTTAGTAGTTGAATTACTATCAACCGGCAGGGCAGTCATAGCAAGAATGAAGATTTTGCTTAGAAGTTGGTCTTTTTATACTGCATGTTTGCGAAAAAATCAGAGGTTAGGTTAATTTTCTTTGTCGGCAAACATCATTCGAAAAGCGGTCAGAAAGTCTGTGCCTACAAAATTCAAAGACACTGATTTTTTTAAAACTGGTCAAGTAATAGAGGGTAAATTACTATTGTGTCTCATAGACCAAGTGGTCAAGATACAACTTACAGAGGTGGTCAACTTATAGAGGTCGTCTTCCATTAAGTACATGTGGTGCGTGTCCTGTCTGTGAAAATGTGGTCAACTTCGAGAGGTGGTCAATGTAGGGAGGTGGTCAACTATGGAGGTTCTACTGTAAATTGATTTTTTATAATAATATCATTAGATATTATCAACGCAATTAATCTAAACAAAAGGAAAATGCGAAAAAAAATTTGAGACATACAATAAAACAGTGTCTAAGGTCGTTGTCACTATCATAGTATGTCACACAATGATAATACATGTAATAATTACTAACTTAACTAACGAAAAGAATCGTCAGCAGTCAAAATTATAGTATAGCATAATTTAACATAATTAACTAATAAGTGTGTGAACAAAAATTTTCAAAGTAAAATGATATTGAAGTTAATTAATCAAATGTAAAAATATAACAGTAATTGAACCATGTGTAGGTAATGTTAACTAAATAAAGATAGTTAATTAATGTAATATAGCATTATATTAAAATAAGAAAGCCAAGTAATATTAAAAGGGGATTCATAAAATATAAGAAAGACTTTATTTAACAAACATAAAATTTTGTAAATTGTCTTTTTAAATAGTGAAAAAGAAGAATCTGTAGTAATTGTGAAAATAAGTTTAGCTAATCTTACAATCATGGACCTAAAATGGATCCGAATTCAAAGGGTGGATAGCATGTATCAAACATTCCAAAAAAAAAGAAAATTCATTAAAAAAACCATGAATTAGTTCATAAACTACCTATGATTCAATTTAAGTTTCTAGATACAAATAACATAGTTAATGTTTTTAAAAAAGTATAATTTATTCACTAATAGTAAACAATTAATGAGGTATAACAAAAATTTTAATCATACAATTACCCATGGTTGTTTGATTCTGAAAGGAAAATTTTAATACCCTATCAATAACATGAATAATTAAAATAAACCAAGACATTAAAATTCTATATACTAATAATCAATGTAACCTTATAGTAAATCTAAAATAAATAATGTTCAATAGTATACAACTCCTGAGAAGATCCCGCTGTACCATCAAGAATAATACTAAGTTCGAATCACGAATTATCCAATGTTATTTTCACGAAAATCCCAAATGTTCATGTATTTGAGCTTGTATAAAGTGTTACTTCCGCTTTATCGAATCCCAAGAAGTAAATAGACACCATGGACGGTGTGCGTATCAAATAGTCGATGGATGGGTTTGAAAAAAAATCGAAAAAAGGTGATTCGTCTTACGAGGACAAAAGACAAAGAAAATAGTCTACGTTACGGCCACAAGGCCTTCGTCAGGAAAGGAAAGAAAGTGAAGGCTAGATAGGACACATAAAAACTAAATAAAATAAAAACTGGGTACTTCCCTGAAGGCAATAACCACTAAGTCACACTCTGCACTGCTATGTAATAGACTTTTTCTAACTCTAAGGCTCAGAGGCTACCCTCTAAGAATAATATGAGACTCTGCAGGTCCCTGATCTATTTTTCACCATCTCTCTCTCCACTTCTGCCTTGCTGCTCTCGTTTCATGTCAGCAACCGGGAAATGATATCCCTTTCTTCCTGGTTCTGACTCGCACTTCTGATGACTAGGCCCTTGCCGTAGACTGTAGAGGCTTCTCTATTTCGCGAAAAGAAAGCTGATTCTCCCTTGCTATGTTACCCCTCATTTGGGTTTTGGCAGTTCGGTATTATTTTGACCGAGCAAAAAAAAAAGACACACCAACCCGCTTGCTTGGGTTCGATGGGTGTGTATGAGCTTAGAGCTCCGGGTCTTAAGAAAACCCTTCCACTGAAGACTGTCGCTGTCTCGACCTGCTCTTCCTCGCTCCCTCTCTCTCTGGGGCCACAAAATCAGAGCCGATACCCCACCGCGGTACAAGCTCTTACGCCTCTGGCGTTGCCTCGACTTTTCTCTTGAGAAGACTGGCTACCTTTGCCAGCTGTCCGGAACAAGATTTATTGGCAACCCCCGCTCTTCGGGCCGTGACCACTGCAATACTGCGTTCCTTCAGCGTTAGAAGCCGACAATATGCTTGGATAGTCCAGTCAATGTTTGACCGAGTAGTGCAGGTAGATGCACCGTATCAAGTGGTAGATCTATATGGACACAATCCAAAGTCCATTACCGTGAGTATAAAATACCAATATCGGGCATCAAAGTAAGTTGAATTGACTTGCGGTAGGTAGTTCCGTACAAATCACCGTAAGTATCAAGGAATCATTGAGACTATAGTCTGTTACGTATCAAACCAATGAAATTCATCAATGCAAATGTGTCCTACAGAGAATGTAGAATGCCTCAGTGCATCATCGCAAAATACTAGTATTATGTAATATATTCCTTGAAGAAGGTATCCTGTACCTTTGAAGAGTTGCATCCACGATCGATTAATATAATGAAGTAGATATAACGAAAAATACATATGTCTCTAGATATGAGACGTGATCAATACTCCAATTCGTCTTTGTCAGACAAGGTGCAGAAACACAAGGTGCAAGATTTGACTTGTACTGTATTGCGGAAGAATCGATTATCGAATGGCAACAGATGATATCCAATGTTCATTGAGATATGCAATAACGATATCATAAAAAGTCATAAATAATCTGTAACGTGTGATATCCTATGATTCGACCAAAAGTGACGTGCATGGCCTAAAGAAAAGTACGTTTGATAAGAACAGTCATTTTGCAGTACAGTTCACTTGAATAATAACTTGTCATCGGGTGTTGATGACGGGTTGCGAGATAATGAGTGTGGCGTGAGGTTTTATTTGGCTTTAAGATCAGTATAGTACTGACAATTACAGAAATAGAATTTCTGCAGAAAATGGTGAAGTCCCAGTGTCTGAGAGAACTACTGGTATCACAAATTAGTTACGGCTGTGAATGATCTGATCTCGAAATATTAGTAGAGAGGAGACCGACATAACTTGCCACCTCCGCTGTGTAACTAACTGTGATATTAAGACAAGGAAACAGATTTTACTTAACAATGATAAAATTGACAAGTCTTCAAATACAATTTCCTTATTATTTATTTAGTATATACACTATCTACTCTTGTGCTGAAGGGTGAATGTTGAAAAATGGAATGTAATGAATTTGTAAGTTTACATATGATTTACAAATATTTATATTTATATAGATATGTAAATATATTACAACAAGTTTTCCAATTATAGGAACAAAAATTATATCAGCTGTGCTGTTATTCAATTATAGTACATGTATCAGCTGTGCTGTTAATTACTTATAATTTATCAGCTATAATCTTATTATTGTCTCTTGCTACGCTAATTCACTTTCTCGTCACTGACACTAGCTTTTGCTCACAATGCTGACAGAAATGGTACTAATGTGTACTCATCTCTTAAAAGGTCTGTCCTTCTTGGTTTGGTTGACACAAAACGCCCGTTGATGGTCGTTTCGTTAGCCCACCCAAGACTGAGGGGGACTAAAGAGGTTGATCCTGTGCAATCACTGTGCTCCTGCGACGTTCCAGGCAGCTGGATTGACACGACATACGACCTCAGGTTTGATGACACGAATAAAACCTGTAACAAGCAAACATAGGGGCTAATTTCTGTCCTCAAGCCCACATATTTATAGTGTGGGTGAAATGAGCGTGTCTCGGGTGTTTGCATGTAGGATGAATGACAACATGGCTCAGTATGATTTAGCAATAGCGAGACAAGCGAGGTGTCTACTTGCAAAACATTCTTTCTGATAAACTAATGCATGGATACATTCAATAATATAAATTCAATGCATGAATACATTCAATAATATAAATTCAATACATGAATACATCCAATAATATGTACACCTAGGTGTGATACAACCATTTCCTTCCCCCTATAATATACCAGGCCCTCTCTGACAAGTGCTATACAAGCTGGTAACATATATCCTAACAATATTGTTATGTTCTTATGATAGGAGTATATGAGACGAGGACTGTTTGGTTATATTTCAGGTGGGAGTTATATGGGACAATAGATTGGAGTTAGATGAGACAATAGATTGAGTCCTAACAAGGACTGTTTTGGTTATATTTCAGTTGGTTTATCTGAGCTAACACTGAAGTTATAGGAGACAATAGATTGAGTTATAGGAGACAATAGATTGAGTCCTAACAAGGACTGTTTTTGTTATATTGCAGTTGGTCTGAGATAATAGATTGAAGTTATAGACGACAATAGATTGAAGTATGAGTCCTATTAGTCTTCGTCTTCATCAATCATATCAGGAAATACTATCATTATACCTAATGCCCCAAGATACAATCAGTAACCTGATACATTCATAGTGAACCAAAATATATTAAATATATACAGGTGTAGGAATTATAAATGACACACAACAAATACCAACATTATAGACCTGCTGTACCTATTTTCCTACCAGTTTATAGTGAATTATATTTACCCTCTAAGATTCAAACAGGCCAGTTTTTGACTCGACTAGCGAAGCAGGCTGCAGGTCAATGCCCTCAGGTAAGCTATAAATCAAAGTTGACAGCTACTCTCACACAGTCGGTCGTCTCTGGCTTCGTGTCGGGTTGCGTGCTTTTGCATAAAATCTCGCCCGATTATATAGATAGGTGAATGCTTAAGCAAAGCTTTTGGTTGGTTCCTGGCGGAGCAAGCTGATTGGTTTCCTGCAGTTTCGTCTCATGCCCCGTACAGCCTAATTTTATTCAGTTTTCTTCCGCCATCTTGCGTGAACAAGATGGCTACGACCCACATCCGAAAAAACAGGATTTAAGTTTTTTCCTGGCGTAACTTGTTGTAATTTATTCCGGCTCAGCAACTGTGCGTTGATTGGCTGGACTCTCGACATAAGGATTTAACAAAGTAGTGTGGTTACACACAAATCGTTCCACGACATAGCCCCATCCTTTCCTAGCTGTGACCTGTCATAGCTGAAGTGTAAACACCTGCTGTAGTTAATCTTTTTGCGTCTTTCATTCCATAGTAATAGGGTGTCGACTTAAAAAATCAGCTCCTACATTGTCTCTTCCCGGAATGTAATTCACGGTAAAGGAATAAGGCGCCAAAAGCAGACTCCACCTAAACAATCTCGAATTTAACTTTTTAGATGCAGCCAAGAATGTTAAAGGCTGATGATCGCTTTGGACAATGAAGTGTGTCCCATACAGGTAAGGTGAAAATTTGTCGATGGACCAAATTAGAGCCAAACATTCTTTCTCTATGGTCGAGTAGTTCAACTCAGCTGCATTCAGCTTCCTACTGGCTTAGGCGACTGGTAAAAGTTCCTCCGGCTGGGCTTTTGATTTCTGCAAGAGAGTTGCACCAATACCTATACTGCTAGCGTCCGTCCTTAATACAAATTCCTGTGTGATATCGGGTAGCGTAAGGATTGGTTTGCTGGTGAGTTTTGCTTTTAGCTCTGTGTAAGCTTTTTCACAATCAGCATTTCATTGGATTTTATCAGGCTGTCCTTTCTTCGTTAAGTTAGTTAATGGTGCACACAGAGAGTTAAAGTGGGGTATGTACTTCTGATAGAACCCACATAATGACACGAATGATCTCACATCTTTCTTCGTTTGAGGTCTGGGTGCCTTCTTTAATTTCTCTATATTCTTTGGGTCAGGAGACATATGACCTGTAGAAATAGTGTGACCTAGGAATTCCAACTCCTTACAACTGATATAGCACTTGGTTGGACGTGCAGTCAATCCAGTTTCTCTCAGTCTGTCAAACAGCATGGAGAGCGGTACTATATGCTCTTCAAATGTGTTTGTAGCAACAAGAATGTCATCCATAAAGTTAGTGATATGGGGATTTTGTAGAAGTTCCAATAATTTCCTCATCATTCTTGAAAAGATACTGGGAGCATTTTTCAGCCCAAAGGGTAGTACATTAAACTCGTAGTGTCCGTCTGATGTACTAAATGCCAGCATTTTCCTAACTTCTGGTATTTGGTAGTATCCCTTGCTTAGATCTACCTTCGATAAATACCTAGCCTTACTCAGTGTAGAGAACAGCTGGTTGGTGTCAGGTAATGGGTCCACCTGAGATTCTGTGATCGCATTAAGCTTCCGGTAGTCAAAACATAACCTGTGTTCACCACTCGGTTTTCTCAATAGCACCACAATTGAGCTATATGGAGAGTCTGACTTCGAGATAATTTTCTCCTTCAACAGATAATCAACTTCCTCCCTTAGTGCTTGGGCTTTCGCATAGGGTATAGGGTATGTTCTCATGCATACTGGGGTAGGGTCGGTAACCTTCATGTCGTACTCTAACAGATTCGTACGACCTGGCTTATCTGTGAGCACATCAGCATGGGTTTCCAACACTTTCTGAACCCTCTTCTTCTGCTCTGGAGTTAAATGTTCACTAATATTTACTTGAACATAATCCTCTGTAGTTGTGAGTGGATACTCCATAGAGTGAAGTGGTTCACCGTGCATTTCTGTTGCAATGGCTAGGGTCATGATATGTGCAACTTCTGATGATTCCTTGTCATAGTATTTTTTAAGAAGATTGACATGATATACCTTCTCCTTTCCTTTCTTGTCCATCTTATAATTGGTCCTGGAAAGTTTTTCCAGTATGACATAGGGTCCCTGCCATCCAATCTGCAATTTATTATTGCTGCTCGGCAACAGTAATAACACCTTTTCACCCACCTCCAGTTCCCTATCCTTTGCTTTTTTGTTGTAGTACGCAGCATGCTTCCTCCTGGCCTGTCTTAAGTTATCATTGGCCAGTTTCCAACCTGCTTTCAATCGAGATGTCAACTCGTTGACGTACTGGTATGAGGAAGTCACTGTTTCCTCTGCCTTTTCATCAGTCCATGTCCGCAGCAATGCTTCCAGTGGACCTTTGATTGGTCTTCCAAACAACAATGTAGCTGGAGCCAATCCAGTTGAATTGTGGGGTACTTCCCTATATGCAAATAGTGCAGCGGCTAAGTATGTATCCCAAGTATCAGGTTTTTCACTCGCCAGCTTTCTAAGGATTGAAATTAGCGTACCATTGAACCGCTCTACTTGACCGTTCCCTTGGGCATGGTAGGGACTACAATGATAGTGCCTGGCTTGAAATATCCTGAATACTTCTTATGTTAGCTTTCCCTTAAACTGAGACCCATTGTCAGTCAATATCTGATGCGGGAAACCTAATCGGGTAAATATTGCCAACAGGGCCTCTGCCACGTGCTTTGAATCTATAGCTGACATGGCCACTGCTTCCCCCCACATAGAGCAAGTATCAACCAAGGTTAAGATGTAAGCATTTCTCTTCTTGGTCCTAGTTAGGGGTCCAACAATATCTACTGCAACACGTTCAAAAGGGGTTCCCATAATAGGCATTTCTCCCAGTGTTGCTGGTGCAGTCCTATGCTTAGGAGCTACTCTTTGGCATTCTGGACAGGATCTTACATATCTTTTTATGTCCTCTGTAATTCCTGGCCAAAGTAGTGACAGGCTATCCTTTGTCCAGTGGCCCCTATTCCCATATGTCCACTGAAGGGTATAGCATGTCCTAGCGTCATAACCTTCTCCCTGTAAGATTTTGGCACTACAAGCTGTCCATGCCCTTTAGGTCCTGTTCCAGCTTTTCTGTATAGTAGGCCATTCTTCATATACAAGTCTCCTTTCTCTGGAGGGTTATGAGCTTTAGGCAATTTGCCAAAACAAGGCTTCAATGTGCTGTCTGCTGCTTGAGCCTTTTTCATCTCTTCTGGATGAGTATTGATAGGATTCTCCTCCATTTTCCTGGAGCATTCCCTGGTCTGGACTGTTGCCATAACTACAGGTTTTATAGGTTCTCCAAGGAAAACATACCTACACTCCAAAATCAAATTGTAAATAGGGTCGTCCATCACTGCTGCTTTGATTTCTCCTTCCACATAGCGAGATCTTATGTTGATTCGGGCTATGGGTAATGTCATGGTTATTGCTCCCTTGATCGGTCCTCTGATTTCCACTGTTTCTGTGGTTATCTGGTCAGGACTCACTAGAGAAGAGCACACAACTGAATCAAAGTCCAAGTCTGTGTCATACAAACACAGTACTTGAGTGCCATTCACGGTCACTTCCTCACAGACAGGGAGATGATGGAAGTCCTTCTGACTTACTGCCAGTTCCTTCCTTCCCGGCTTTCCTGTTGTAAGACATGCAGCATGATGAGGAGGATTCTTCCTTCTGCAGTCCGCAGTATTGTGGTTACTCATTAAACAAGTTTTACACCACTTTCCTTCCTTCCGGTAAGGTGTCTTATCCGATCTTAGAGGGTTTTTGTCCTTTTGGTCAAATCTTTGTTTGTTCCTTGTGGTATGGTCCTTTTGTTCATATTTGGTATAGTTTTGTGATGATTTTAAGTTTTCACCCTGCTTCTTCTTATTTCCTAATAATTCTGCCTGAGCTGCTTGATATCTCTCAGCAACAGTTACAATATCTTCCAATCTCTCTGCTCCTTGTTCCATGATAAACTTTATCATTTCTTGAGGCATGGACTCTTTTACTTGCTCCATCATTATCATTTCTTTCAGATCCTGACACTTCCCTAAACTACTCCATTTTTCTAAATAGGTTTCCAATCTAGCAGAGAACTGGTGATAGTTTTCTCCTGGAAGAAGTTTAGCTGTTCGGAATTTCTTTCTATATGATTCTGAGTTCTTTTCATATCTCACAAGCAGTGCCTGCTTCAGGATTTCATAATCTTCCTGGTCATCTCTTGAGAGCTTCAAATATACATCGTAGGCAACACCTCTCAATCCCTGAGATAGTTTAAGACTCCACTTTTCTTTCACTAAGCCATAGGTAGTGGCAAGTCTTTCGTATCTATCCAGGTACGACTCAATTGCGTCTTCTTTCTCAACAAATGGGTCCAGATGAAAATTCATGGCTCCACTTGAGGTGCTCTGGCTGGAGCTACTCTCAGAGTGAAGTGAGCTCCCACCATTATTGCCAGTATTTGCCTGAATTTCAAGCTCTTTTAATCCCAACTGATGGTCTCTCTCTGCTTGTAATTTCCTTTCCTCAGCTTCAATTTTCTTTGCCTCATTTTCAGCCTCCCATTTCTTGGCTTCCATTTCTAATCTTTTGGTTTCTTTTTCAGCTTCTGCTTGCAACCGCCTTTCTTCAGCCTCTAATTTCTTTGCTTCTCTATCAGCCTCTAATTTCCTTGCTTCAGTTTCTAATTGCAACTTTCTTTCTTCCCTATCCATATGTTTGTCCACTTCTGTTGTGACATACTGAGTGAGAGCATCGCCTGTCATATTTAATTCCTTACCCATCTGCATGATCGCAGTTCTGAACTTCACTAGATCAGCCATGGCGTTACTTAGATAGGGTATGTATATTTACTATAACCAAATTATTGTAATTAAACTTAATTAATTTAAATGAACAAAAAATTTCCGTGCAACTTTGTGAGCATCAACTATTTACTGAGTACTAAATGGTACTCCTCCTAAGAAAACAATTTTTTTTAAAAATCCTATTATGATTTTCTCAAAAATTTTTTTTTCCTTATGTTATCTATGGGTGGCACAAGATAGAATGTAGATAGATGAATAGACTAAGTATGGCTCAAGATATACAGAAATATCCCGGACTAGCCCCGAGTGTGGCGTGAGGTTTTATTTGGCTTTAAGATCAGTATAGTACTGACAATTACAGAAATAGAATTTCTGCAGAAAATGGTGAAGTCCCAGTGTCTGAGAGAACTATTGGTATCACAAATTAGTTACGGCTGTGAATGATCTGATCTCGAAATATTAGTAGAGAGGAGACCGACATAACTTGCCACCTCCGCTGTGTAACTAACTGTGATATTAAGACAAGGAAACAGATTTTACTTAACAATGATAAAATTGACAAGTCTTCAAATACAATTTCCTTATTATTTATTTAGTATATACACTATCTACTCTTGTGCTGAAGGGTGAATGTTGAAAAATGGAATGTAATGAATTTGTAAGTTTACATATGATTTACAAATATTTATATTTATATAGATATGTAAATATATTACAACAAGTTTTCCAATTATAGGAACAAAAATTATATCAGCTGTGCTGTTATTCAATTATAGTACACGTATCAGCTGTGCTGTTAATTACGTATAATTTATCAGCTATAATCTTATTATTGTCTCTTGCTACGCTAATTCACTTTCTCGTCACTGACACTAGCTTTTGCTCACAATGCTGACAGAAATGGTACTAATGTGTACTCATCTCTTAAAAGGTCTGTCCTTCTTGGTTTGGTTGACACAAAACACCCGCTGATGGTCGTTTCGTTAGCCCACCCAAGACTGAGGGGGACTAAAGAGGTTGATCCTGTGCAATCACTGTGCTCCTGCGACGTTCCAGGCAGCTGGATTGACACGACATACGACCTCAGGTTTGATGACACGAATAAAACCTGTAACAAGCAAACATAGGGGCTAATTTCTGTCCTCAAGCCCACATATTTCTAGTGTGGGTGAAATGAGCGTGTCTTGGGTGTCTGCATGTAGGATGAATGACAACATGGCTCAGTATGATTTAGCAATAGCGAGACAAGACAGGTGTCTACTTGCAAAACATTCTTTCTGATAAACTAATGCAATATACCAGGCCCTCTCTGACAAGTGCTATACAAGCTGGTAACATATATCCTAACAATATTGTTATGTTCTTATGATAGGAGTATATGAGACGAGGACTGTTTGGTTATATTTCAGGTGTGAGTTATATGGGACAATAGAGTGGAGTTAGATGAGACAATAGATTGAGTCCTAACAAGGACTGTTTTGGTTATATTTCAGTTGGTTTTATCTGAGCTAACACTGAAGTTATAGGAGACAATAGATTGAGTTATAGGAGACAATAGATTGAGTCCTAACAAGGACTGTTTTGGTTATATTACAGTTGGTCTGAGATAATAGATTGAAGTTATAGAAGACAATAGATTGAAGTATGAGTCCTATTAGTCTTCGTCTTTATCAATCATATCAGGAAATACTATCATTATACCTAATGCCCCAAGATACAATCAGTAACCTCATACATTCATAGTGAACCAAAATATATTAAATATATACAGGTGTAGGTATTATAAATGACACACAACTAATACCAACATTATAGACCTGCTGTACCTATTTTCCTACCAGTTTATAGTGAATTATATTTACCCTCTAAGATTCAAACAGGCCAGTTTTTGACTCGACTAGCGAAGCAGGCTGCAGGTCAATGCCCTCAGGTAAGCTATAAATCAAAGTTGACAGCTCCTCTCACACAGTCGGTCGTCTCTGGCTTCGTGTCGGGTTGCGTGCTATTGCATAAAATCTCGCCCGATTATATAGGTAGGTGAATGCTTAAGCAAAGCTTTTGGTTGGTTCCTGGCGGAGCAAGCTGATTGGTTTCCTGCAGTTTCGTCTCATGCCCCGTACAGCCTAATTTTATTCAGTTTTCTTCCGCCATCTTGCGTGAACAAGATGGCTACGACCCACATCCGAAAAAACAGGGCTTAAGTTTTTTCCTGGCGTAACTTCTTGTAATTTATTCCGGCTCAGCAACTGTGCGTTGATTGGCTGGGCTCTCGACAAAGGGATTTAACAAAGTAGTAAGGTTACACACAACTCGTTCCACGACAATGAGTCAGCCACCACATTCTCTGACACTGGAATTGATTCAATCGAAAAATTGAAAGGTTGGAGTAAAATGGAGAATCTTGCCAATTTTGGATTCTTGTGATTTGCACGTCTGAGAGCAGCCACAGTCTTTTGATCGGTTTGTATGACGAAAGGTGCTCCCTGCAAAAATCTTTTCAGTGTTTGAATAGACCAGAACACCGCAAGCAATTCTTTGTCAATGACTGAATACTTTTTCTCCGTTTCAGTGAGCTTTCTTGAAATAAACAAAGTAGGGTGTAACACTCCATCATGGTCTTGAAGGAGACTAGCACCCAAGCCGAAGTACTCGCATCTGTACGAAGAACATAAATTTTTGTAATATCTATAACCTCAAGATAGGAGGTTTAGAAAAAATTTCCAGTATTTTATGAAACGCGATATTGCAATCATTAGACCAACTTACCCTTACAGGCATTCCCTTCCGTAAGAGGGAAGACAACACAGCTGTTATAGTAGACAAGTTAGGGATAAATCTACTCTAGTATTGGACTAATCCCAACAAACTTCGAACCTGTTACTTAGTAGTAGGGATAGATAGATTGAGAATCTTTGAAACGTTCTGAGGTATAGTCTGAATACGACCAGAACCAATGGTATGACCAAGGAAAGTAATTTCCTTAAATGCAATTTGGACTTTAGTAGGTCTTGCAGTCAGAGTGTGTAGTCGTAAAGTATCCAACAAAGAACTAAGTAGTACGAAGTGTTCTTCAAACGATGAACTAAATAAGCAGATATCGTCAATGTAAGTAATGATATCTTATCTATGTGCCAATATTTTTCGCATCATGCGAATAAATGTTGCAGGTGCGTTCATGAGCCCAAAAAACATGACGTTCCACTGGTATAATCCACGTTGAGTCGAAAACGCAGTAAGATGTTTGGCTTGATCCGTTAACGGAATCTGCCAATATCCATTTGTGAGATCTATTTCGGTGAATAAAGTTGCTGTAGCTAGACGAGTAAGTAGATCGTCAAGAAGTGGATGTGGTTCACTATCAGAAATTGTCTTAGCATTTAATTTTCTATAATCTACACATAACCTTTTGGCCGAATACCATCACCAACCAAGATCTGCTTACTCGGAGCAAGCAAGAGGATATGCACACCATCATAGCTGGCAGACGCTGGAGCTGGGTTGGCCATATCCTCAGAAGAGACCCCGATGCCATCACAAGAACAGCTATGCTATGGACCCCTGAAGGAAAACGAAAGAGAGGCCGACCAAAAACAACTTGGCGGAGGACTGTGGAGGCTGAGATGCAAAGAATGAACCAGAGTTGGGGCACTGTACGAAGGATGGCCGCCGACCGAGCAAAGTAGAATCAATTTATTGTTGCCCTACAAGACGCCACCATGAGTAAGGGCCACTGACTGCTTTGACGGTCGGCGGCTAAGGATCAAAGAAGAAAGAAGACCCATAACCTAATGTTGTTATCCCTTTTTCGGACAATGACTAATGGTGAGGAATATGAAGAATTGCTGTTCGACTCGAATAATGACAAGTATTACTAACATTGTCATCAATATCATGAAAAATAGCCTGCAAATGTTCAGGACGAGTATGAAACTCTTTAAGCATATTAATGTGAAAGATTTTCTTTTGACCCTTAATATCTAAGATGTAATCAACGTCAGAAATCCTATCCATCACTTTAAATGGACCATTCCATGCAATGAGCAATTTATTATCTTTCCGAGGAAGCAACACAAAAGCTTCATCGCCTGGAAACAGTTGACGTAGACGCCTATTTTTATTTTGGAACAGACGTGATTTATATTTGGCAGCCTCTGACGAAGCTGTAGCCAACTGACAAACGTCGACAATCTTTCTACGTAAATTGATAACATACACATAGGATGACTGTGTGTCCTGAGTCATCTCTGAGTCAACAAGGAGATCCTTTATCAGACCCATTGGACCCCTTGGTGGAGCCCCAAACACGAGTTCAAAGGGAGAGAAACCGGTCTGTTCGTGCGGCACTTCTCGATATGCAAACAGCACAGCTGGTAAGACCCTGTCCCAATCCTGTGGATACTTAGTAGCAACCTTGTGCAATATTTGTTTGAGAGTTCTGATGAGCCTCTCCACAGAACCATTGCTCATTGGATGATACATGCTACTTAGACTTCTACCTATATTAAGAGTCTTCATGATTGATGTCATGGTGTCAGAGACGAATTGAGACCCATGATCAGAAAGGAGTTTCCGAGGAAAACCTAGTCTTGAAAAGATCAGAAGAAGTGCATCCGCCACATCAGATGTAGAGATATGCTTAAGAGGAATGGCTTCTGGCCAACGAGTGCACAAATCAATGCATGTGAGGACAAATCTGTGACCTCTGGCAGAAGGTAATAGAGGACCAATAATGTCGATGGCCATCTTGTCAAAAGGACGGACCGATATGTCACATGCCTGGATTGGAGCCGTATGAAACGCTCCTCGAGACTTGACTTCCTGGCAGGTAACGCATGAACGTACGTATAATGATACGTCCCGGGAAACACCTGGCCAAAAGAATGAAGATAACACTCTAGCATGTGTACGAGTGTATCCCATGTGACCCGCGCAGTGTGAGTCATGTGCATGTCGTAAGATATATGGCCTCAATGTAAGAGGTACCATGACCTGTTGTTTTATATCAGAGTGATCCATATAGTTTCTAAGTAAAATGTCATTTTTAATAGTAAACCAATGTTTACGACTGGTATTGAAACCAACATCATCATTATTTTTGACCAAGGCAAACAATTTTTAATGAGTTATCTTCCCTTTGTTTTGTGGCGAAAGACACTCTGTCTATCACTGAATGGATTTCGGTGTCATTCTGAATAACTGTGTCAGAATCTGAACCATGTTCATTCTCCAATGCTTGAGCCTGGGCTCGTGTTGTGACTGCATTGGCAATGAACAAATTTTTTCTTTCCCAATCTTCAATTTCCTCTGGTGAGCAGTCTTTACTCCCATGGATGCGCCCAACTGTGAGGTCAGCAACTGGATTCTGCAATAAACATACATTAACTTTCCCTGAAATGAATGGTATATGTACATCAATAATGGCAGTGGGATAGTACTCAATTGTACCACCGAATGTAATAAATTTCACACTTTTACCAGTTGAACAACTAGGGTGGACAAGAGACTGTCTAATGCCGATGGTGGTGGAACCTGAATCCCTCAAAACTGATACTTCAGTACCATTCACTAATCCTCTGTTGAATATCAGAGTCCCTGTACCGTCATTAGCGGAGAGACTTACAGCTGGAAGAGGGTGTCCACACTTCAGAACTGTAGTGCTATCCTTCTGAAATATAGTTAGACATTCTGGGCAACTATTTGAGACATCTAAGTCAAATGAACAACATGCAGACGAATGTACCTGGTTATTAGAGTCTTGACTACCCAAGGTTGCACCGCTAATCAGTGCCCCCCCCCCCCGCATTATGTTCGAACCTCTGTGGTCCACGTGAATTAGATCGCTGTCTTTGGCGATCAACAGAATTATTTTAATGTCTACCATTTTGATTATTAATTCTGGATCTATAATATTGATTGGTATTTCCCCAGTTATTATTATTATAAGGAATGAAATTATTTATTTTCTTCCAGTTTGATCCCTGTTGAAAATTGCTTTTATTCCTATATTGAGGTGACTGGTTTCTAAAATTTTATCGACCTCTATTGAAGTTATCATTCTTGTTAAAGTTATTATTCCTATAGTAATTGTTGTCATTATTTCTTTTATGTATAAAATTTCTGTCTAGACTTTGGGATCTTGCTCTATTGTTATTATTCCACATTGCAACGGAAGCAACTGGTAAAGCTTCTCTTAATTGAGTGTTTGCAATGCATGATCCGGGATGTGCAGTGCAGAATTGGACTGCTATTTCTTCTAGAGCAGATCAAGTTGGTGGTTTACGTTCCAGTAAGAACGACCAAAATGGTTTGCTTACTGGTGATAACACTTTATCCCTTAGCATTAAATCTACCACCCCTGTCTATGTAAAAAAACAATGAAGTTACGGAAACAACATCAAATGAACAAACTTTGCTGCGGGATGGACATTCGGAGTCTGTGGCTCGTATGACTGTCAGTGGTGAAAGCCGAAAGGAAGCCACTGACATGAAAACGGATGTCCTGACCGCAAAACAGGATACAAGAATAGGATTTTGGAATGTCAGGACAATGTACGAGACAGGTAAACTAAGACAGGTCACGGCAGAAATGAGAAACTATAGGTTACACATCCTGGGGATAAGCGAGAGCAGATGGACAGGGGCAGGAAAAGTTAAAACAGCAACAGGAGAAACAGTACTTTACTCTGGAAGAGAGGATGGACAGCACAGTGAAGGCGTAGCCATTATTCTACAGAAAGGGATAGAAAAGACATTACTGGAATGGAAACCCATCAACAACAGACTGATACGATTGAGATTGAGAGGGAGATTCACCAACACTACAATAATACAATGCTACGCACCAACGAATGATAGCGATGAGGAGGTCAAGGATGAATTCTATCAACAACTGCAGAAAGAAATGGAGGACACACCTAGATATGATCTTGTTATAGTAATGGGAGACCTCAATGCGAAAGTTGGTACACACAATACATATAATGAAAGAACAATGGGGAAATGCGGCAGCGGAATAACAAACGAAAATGGGGATAAGCTAATAAGTTTCTGTAGCATTAACAACCTGGTCATTGGAGGAACACTTTTCCCACATAAGGAAATTCACAAGTTAACATGGGAATCACCAAATGGTCGGGACAGAAACCAGATAGACCACATCATGGTTAACGGTAGATGGAGACATGCATTACAATATGTGAAGGTAAGAAGAGGTGCAGATGTGGGAAGCGATCACCATTTAGTAGTTGCAAAACTGAAAGTGAAACTAAGAAGGGCTGGACCAACTGTAACTACACAGAAAAGGTTTGACATCAGCAAATTGAAGGACCCCCTTACCAGAAAAGCTTTTGCGGCCGACATTAAGAAACGATATCAATTTGCCAAAAGCCAGGAAAAGACATTGACTGATGATATAGACCAGAATTTTAACACCATTTCAACAATATATAAGGAAAGTAGCAAATCATGCTTAGGATTCCAGGAAAGGAAGAAGCAAGACTGGATAACACCAGAAACACTAAACACCATAAAGATGAGAAAGGAAATGAAAAGAAAGAAAACAGAAGCGAAGTCCCCCAGGTTAAAGCAACTATATAGCGAACAGTACAGTCAACAGGACAGGGAAGTTAAACGCCAAACCCGAGCCAACAAAAGGAATTTCCTAGACGATCTTGCAAAACAGGCAGAAGAGGCAGCACTGAGAAATGAACAAAGCACAGTATACAAAATAACTAAATTCATCAGCGGAAAACAAGGTGCAAACAATATTACATTAGTAAGAGATAAGCAAGGAAATCTCATCAAGACAGCAGAGGGACAGGAAACAAGATGGGCAGAGCACTTCAGAGAAACTCTGAACAAGGAAATACCAGAGACACAATTGAATGTTCCTGAGGCTGAAAACGATCTAGATGTAAATACAGACATTCCACGAAAAGAAGAAATCTTCACAGCAATCAAAGGGTTAAAGAACGGTAAAGCTCCGGGCATGATAACTTAAATGCAGAGCTATTTAAGACAGACCCTGAGCTAGCAGCAGAACTATTAGAACCACTATTTGCACAAGTGTGGAAAACGGGGACAACACCATCAGAGTGGAACAAAGGAATAATTGTCAAATTGCCCAAGAAGGGAGATCTTTCAGACTGCAATAATTGGAGAGGAATCACTCTTCTCTCAGTTCCCAGCAAAATACTAGGCAGGATAATTATACAGAGAATTTCAAAGGCAGTAGACTACAAACTGAGGAAAGAACAAGCAGGATTTAGAAAGAACAGAAGATGTGTAGACCATATATTCACTCTCAGGAACATTATAGGGCAGTGCTCAGAATGGCAAAGACAGCTTTACATAAATTTTGTTGATTTCGAAAAGGCTTTTGACAGCATACATAGGGACAGTTTATGGAAAATACTGAGGGCTTATGGAATTCCAAGCTGCATAGTGTCAATCATAAAAAGCCTCTATGCCAACTTTACGTGTAGTGTTGGGCAGAGCAACCTAACCTTCGTGGTGAAGACAGGAGTACGACAGGGATGCCCCTTATCAACCACTCTATTTTTAACAGTCATAGACTGGGTGATGCGCCAGACAACAGAGGGCAGTCCAAGAGGAATAAGATGGACTACATTTTCAACATTGGAAGATCTGGAATATGCAGATGACATTGCACTGCTGGCACATTCACATCAACACATCCAGGAAAAAACGGATAGACTTAATAAATTTAGCCAGCAGGTGGGCTTGAACATCAATTTAAAGAAGTCTGAGGTCATGACGCTCAATGTGAGCAACCCTGAGCCCATATCAGTAAGGAATCAGCAACTGGTACAGACAGATACCTTCACATACCTAGGAAGCATAGTAACACCAGACGGTGGGGCAGGCAAAGACATCAACATCAGAATGAATAAGGAAAGAACAGCCTTCTTTAGCCTAAATAACATCTGGAAGTCCTCCCAATACAGCACAAGCACAAAATTAAGATTATACCAGAGTTGCGTGCATTCTGCTTCTCTATGGTGCGGAATGCTGGAGAGTCACAGAGAAGGAAATGTCAAAATTGTCCTCTTTTCACACAACATGCCTAAGAAAAATTAACCGAATCTTTTGGCCGAATACCATCACCAACCAAGATCTGCTTACTCGTAGCAAGCAAGAGGACATGCATACCATCATAGCTGGCAGACGCTGGAGCTGGGTTGGTCATGACCTCAGAAGAGACCCCGATGTCATCACAAGAACAGCTATGCTTTGGACCCCTGAAGGAAAGCGAAAGAGAGGCCGACCAAAAACAACTTGGCGGAGGACTGTGGAGGCTGAGATGCAAAGAATGAACCAGAGTTGGGGCACTGTACGAAGGATGGCCACCGACCGTGCAAAGTGGAATCAATTTGTTGTTGCCCTACAAGACACCACTAGGCGTGATGGCCACTGACTGCTTTGACGGTCGGTGGTTAAGGATCGAAGAAGATTAAATCTACCAGCTTATCATAAGATTTCTCAATACCTGACAGTTCAATCAATCTCTTAAAAGCGATCCTTATTGTAGCGATAAATTGAGAAAAATCTTTTCCTGACCCAGGAATCATTGTTTTGAATTTCATACGATATCCCTCTTCGTTAAGTTGAAAAAATTTCAATAGTACTGCCTTAGCAGCATCATAATCATTTCTGACTGACTCATCCATAGTGCTGATGGCAGTCAAAGGTTCTCCACTCAACAATTGCTGTAGTTTGCTAACCCAAAAAGATTTATCTAGTTTATGTGAAATGCATACCCCCTCATACATAGAAAGGTAGCATGATATGTCACCAACCGTTGGGTTAAATCCAGGTAATTTAAACCAGTCATTACCACTATTATTGCTTGATGAAGAAGCAGTATTTGAATTCCCAGTATTACCATTATTTGCTGTTGAGCTTTTAATTTTAATTATTCCAACCGAAGAAGCATTAACTCTTTTTCTTGTTGCATTTTTTTCTCATCTTCAATACGTCTTACAGTAGAACTCCATTTATCCGAACCCCATGGGACCGAGCATCGTTCGGATAATCAAATGTTCGGATAATTGGATTACATGATGTATCGAGTACATGTACACATATTTCTAAAAATAATTAACAATCACAAGGAAAATACACTATAAAACATATTTACTTGTACTGTAATAATAATACCCACACTGTATTAGATCACTGTATCACCAAAATCTTTCATTACACTGCAGTGCATGTACTACTTGTATTAATTATTTTTGTTAAGAAAGAGAAATGTTTTCAAAATAACATTACAAACAATTCAAAACCAGGCGCAACTTACGTATACATGTACTTGCACAGATGTAGCCCACTATTTAAAATAATGAGGAATCCTCTTTTGCGCCAAACTGGATAGTCTGCTTTTGGCTGCTAAGTCCCGCATTCTCTTCAACAGCAGAAGCTGTGTAGGACAGCTGTCATCTTCTTGCTCGTACCAAGCCATCGCTGTTTCTAGTGCTATAAAGGCCTCTTCAGGACTTGGTCGACGTTTTGGGTTTTCTTCATAATCTACAAGTACATCATGTACTTCTGAGGAGTCTTCATCATCGGTCACTACATGTATTTGGTTTTCTTCTTGCACAAAAGACAAAATTTCTTCGTCATTCAAAAACTGAAAACCAGAATCATTATCATCTTCTAGCCACATGTGTGCATCATCTTTGTCACAGTCCGAAAATCCGGGCATTGCTTGAAACAGTTCCACAACTTCATTTATACAATCATCATTTGTGTCCACTGCAGTAGTTTCATTTCCTCCTTTTTTCCCAAGCAATCTATTCCAAGCCTTGTTGAGATTATCTTGTGACAGGGTGGTCCAAGCATCAGCTTACATATAGCAGCAGTCTTTGAGATTAAGGTTTTTTTGAAAACGCCACCACACTTTCTTCATCTTCAGCCAACAATAAACGACGCAGGACTTCCTTCTTATACATCTTTTTAAGCTTTGCTATAACACCCTGATCCATTGGTTGAATCAGTGCTGTTACATTGGGAAGCAGAAAAATTACTTTAAAATTTGCATCAACTGCATTCAATGTATCCGTCTCTGGATGAGATGGTGCATTGTCCAGTAGAAGAATTACTTTTCCAGTTTTCTTTTCTTGTTCTTTCAACCTCTTCACATTTGGAATGAACTGATTTGTATACCAATCAAGAAATATTTCACTATTCATCCAAGCACTCTTCTGTGCTTTGTAGCACAATGGGAGACATGTCACATTCTTTAAACAACGTGTTTTTTTGGCTTTGCCGATCATTGGCACCGGTAAACGATGACTTCCACTGGCATTCGCGGCTACCAAAATTGTTACTCTCTCTTTGCACTTTTTAAACCCAGGGGCAGCTGCTTCGCGCTGAGATGCAAGTGATTTTTGAGGCAATGATTTCCAGTATAAGCCAGTCTCATCGGCATTATACACATCATCGAGTAAATAACCTTCTTCTTCCAAAAAAGCCAAGAATGTTTCTTTAAAATTTTCAGCGGCAGTTGCATCGCTAGATGAAGATTCCCCTTGAATCTCCAATTCTCGTATGCCATGACGAGATTTAAAGTTTCTTAACCATCCCTGGCTAGCCTTAAAGTCAGGAGGACCGTCAAGTTGACTGTTGAACTGAAGTGCCTTTTCACACAATAGAGAGCCAGAGATAGGTTCCCCTTTGCTTCTTCTTTGCACAAACCATATATACAAAGCCTCTTCCAATTTCAAATCTTTCGCATTTCTCATGGTTTTATGTTTCTTCGACCCATTTTCACTATCCAATTTCGATGCAAAACTCATAATTTTATCCTTGTTACTTTTGATGTCAGAGACGGTAGCTTTCTCAACATTGAAAATCCTCGCAAATGAAGACACAGTTTCACCTTTTCCTAGTCTCTTGATAATTTCTGTTTTCGTTTCAATTGACAAAACATTGCGGTTCCTTTTATATGCTTTAGGCCTACTGGAAGATGCCAGGTCGCACAGAGAAATACGTGTACACCAAAATTATTCTGCTGTAGTAGCAGACACAATTATTTTAAGTTGAACTGTCTGTTTAGCCAGTGTTCTGCCTAGAACTCACACGTACACTGGATTGGTAAACCAGATATTAACGGACTTTATGATCTAACTGACTTCATGTACGTAAGCGACCGTCCATTAGCCCATCTCATTGTCTACAAATTGTTCGCACACATTTGAAGCTTGCCGCATCAAAAGATTCAGAACTGTAGTCTAACGTGACTGGTGGAGACTGATTTTTTTTTTTTCTGGAAAAAGTGTTCGGATAATTGGATGTTCGGATAATTGGGGTTCGGATAAATGGAGTTCTACTGTATTTCATCCTTAGCTTCTTGTTCACCTTTTTCTTGCTTTAACTCAGCTTTCCTCTTCTCTTCCTTAGCTTCCTGTTCTGCTTCTTCTTGTTTCGCTTTAGCTAACTCAGCCATAGCAAATTCTCTAAGTGCCTCCCCTTTGAAGGAAAATTTCTTTCCAATCTTCATAAAAGTTTCTAAAGTCGCCATGTTAACTAACCAATGTACTCACTTAGTCAACCAGATAACTGGCAAGTTGTTTTACAAATTATTTGTAAGCACAAAATATTTTGTTGGCTAATATTTTATACTGCTGTGCCCTATTCAGGCGAACAACTAGTGACTAATGGCCTACTAGTGCAATGCAATTAATTTATTGCAGTCACATAATACTTTTGCATAAATATTTACGTAAATAATGTTAATATCATATTATGAATTAAGTAATGAAGAAAATAGAACAGTTTACTTAAACAGTATCACACCACAAGATCGAATTATCAACAGCAAAATGTTTATAAAACTGAATATAATTCTACAAATGACCAAGATCCCGAAAACTGATACTAGGTCAGACTACCGTACAAAATCTAAAAATAGACATTACTGACAGAACCCATGTTGACAATTTCTAACATGTAGAACTGAATGATAGAAATGTCAGATCGACGGATATATAACGAACAAATGACAAAACTAAGCAAAAATGAAACTGAGGACAATAAAATACAAGGTATATATACAAAACGTTACAACTAAATATATAATATTGAATAAATTCAGGAGTACACAGAGTATGCAACGAGATTTGCTCAGTTGATCTTCTGCAAGCTGAAAATATTCAAACTGTCCCTAAGAACGACCTTGAATTTCTGTGGTCAACCAAAGCGACATTACAGAGATCCAAAGTTCCCTCCATCCTCCCACATAGATGGACTACAACTATACATATAAATATATAAACATGCATAAACGAATAGATGTACGAAAAGGACTCCCTGTAGGATAACCTGGCTAAAATTTTACAAGACCAAAAATGGTACTTAACTGACGCAGCCGAACAAAATCTTCGTAGATGCTCGTATACACCACAAGCAACGTCAGGAACAGACTGATGACTTGAATCAGGCTTCAGGCGTTCTAAAAGCAGATTCCTCTATCAAACGGCTCCATTGAGGACTTGAGATAATTGAAGTTGAGAGGAGTCTTCGCTATAGCAAACATATTCTTGACAAACAAAATTCGTTGCGTCGTCATGACTTTTTGGCACGCATGCGACGTACGCTGTATTTGATGCAGATTTTTCCAAACGCCGAAACAATTCGTAAAGTTTTTTGCAAATAATAATCTTTCTCTTCACACTTTCATCTTAGTTGCTTGTTGTATTTTCTGGACAAAATCGTTCCCCACTACACTGTGTCACCATGTTTTCCTGTTACATCAGGGATTGAGAGTTTTGCTGGAGTATCGTGCTAATTGATGTTTCTTACGATGTGGGTGTCCAAACAACAGTACGTCAACTTGATAAACTTCATAACGATCTTCGTGGCTGGGTCCACGGACAAATCACATTTAATGACGAGGCATAATAACAAGTTCATGGCAATCATATTATACATACATCAAGTCAGTCTCCTATATTCAGTACTTCATCGTCGCATGTCTGGCCTGTATACTAGCAATGCAGTTACAACGGACTCATTGAAGTAGTGATAACCGAAAGCTGGCGATGGTAATATTATAATTGTACCCCCTGAATTGTAATCTTCATCGAAATGCTCATCAACGTAGGATGCTCAGTTACTGCATCATATATAATTAAAGTGGCGACCTTCGTCCTATTATAAGCCACGTAGGAGATCTATAAATTCAATAACTTCGGGAGCATTAGTAATCCACGTCTTGCTTAGACGGATACAAATAACGAAAGGCAAAGAAAGACCGTTTGCATGCATTAGTGCAACACCTCACTACGTCATCCTTTATTAGTGACGTCTACACATAATCGCGTTCACTGACAATATCTTATAGCGTAGAATACATCATGTTGACTTCAGATAAATATGTTAGCGCGTAAATTTAAACTGGTAACAAACCTAAATGAGGCCAACATGTAATATACATAATAATGTTCCTTAACAAGGACCGATGACTAGAATGGAACCAGGCCAGGAGGAAGACAACCGATAGGATAGTCTGGCGCTCTCTCTTTCAAACCTCTACACTTCACGGTGGAAGGGGAACGTCTAAGTAATTTCGAAGACTAAGCACATCTTTACTGACACAGAAGGAAGGGAAACCCGTTGAACCTCATTTCTTTATGAAAATCGCTTCTCGCACATTCTACTAAATAAAGCCAATAGACCTCACCGTGAGCCCCAGAAGGGGTAATAAAAAAAAAAATAAAAAAATTCTACTAAATAAAGACCTCACTTTGAGCCCCAGAAGGGATATGACAATTTTTTTTATTTTAAAAATGGGAATAGTAAATCCTTTTGGCTAAAATCAAAGTGTCTTAGCCAGGGCCGGGATCACACACAATTCACACATTCTACTAAATAAAGTCAATAGACCTCATTTTGAGCCCCAGAAAGGGTTTAAAAAAAAAAGTAAATTAATGTGAGACAAACATAAATGTATGCTATCAGGCACTCGTAGGAAATAAAGAAGTAGAACACTAGACAACAGAAAAACAGACATGAGTGACTTACCGAGGATTCGAACCCTGGACCTTCCGTGCGACAACCCCGCCTAGCTATGCAAGCGAATCACACTATCCTCCCTGCCATCTACGCATCACCGATAAATGATGCTTCGATGACAGGTCATTAGTGCGAACCGCAAGACAAAGCACCGGAAGTTTATAAGTGTAAACACCCATAAAACGGTATTGAATCAGTTCTATAAATAACGGTTCACATGAAACAAGGGACGTTTCGGATTTTACCCTTCGTCAGCTACAAACAGGTGACAAAGACAAGAATTACATTTAGGTACTACAAAAACATACGATGATGAGAAACATACACCAAATGGGCGATACAAGCAGATGGAAAAAGTAAACACTCACAGTGATGAGCGAAACAAGAACAATAATAATACAAGAAAATCGTAAAACCTAAAAAAATACCGAAACAAGAAAGTAAATAATCAACGAAAAGTTTACATGGGCAGTTCAGCCTATTAATGACGCAATAACTTCTGTTGTTCCCCCATTATACAGTACAGGCCAGTCCACAAAAGACAAAGACCGTAATACTGTGTCCAGTAAATGATAGTAGACTTAGAACAGTAAGAACAGGACAGAGGGTATTTTTGGTATTGTATAAACATTTATAACACATAAGGAACGGAAACCCATGGCCTGTAAACATCTTTACTGAGACTGCAATATATTTTGTACAACAAGAGGGCTTCTTGGCCTTTTGGCTAAGATCAAAGTGCCGGGATCACAAAATTTACACATTTAACTCAATAAAGTCAATAGACCTCCCTTTGAGCCCCAGAAGGAGTATTTAAAAAAAAAGAAAAAGAAGAAGACTCTTCTATCGCTTCTCGGCCTTTTGGCTAAGATCGAAGTGTCTTAGCCAGGGCGGGATCACACATAATTTACACATTTTACACAATAAAGTCAATAGACCTCACTTTGAGCCCCAGAAGGGGTATTAAAAAAGAAAAAAAAAAGAAAAGGGTCTTTATCACATTGCTGAACCGAAGGGTCATCTATAATTGTACATGTGCCAGTCTCAAACGGGGTGCGCCTCGCCAAAGTAAGGCAATATTTAAGTTTTATTTTTGGCCCTTAATAAAATAAACTTCTTCTTCTTCTTTGTACACTCTCAGATGTCCACTTGAATGTTCTCAAAGAAAGCAGTAGTCAGTTTGAGGCTATTTGAATCCCCGTAAAGCTTTTCCACGAAAGGAGCTGGCGTCGGCCATATGCACTTTCTCTGTACCACATATAAGGGGCAATTTTGAAGCAGATGTTCAGCAGTCATTTTATCAGTGCCACAATTACACTGATCGGTAGTTTCTTTCTTTAGCTTGTTGAATAGATGGTATCTCAATCTGTTGTGGCCAGTGCGGAATCTGAAGATTACCACTTGTTCTCTTCTGTGGAGCTGGTAGTAAGCATCATTCTGTGTGTGCCATGGATGTTCTACATTCCATTTGTTTATGTATCTGATTCTGATAAAACTCTTTGCCTCCTCAAAAGTTATGCTTGCATCAAGCTGAGGTAGATGTGAACCTTCTTTTGCCATTCTGTCAGCCTCTTCATTGCCGGTGATGTTACAATGAGATGGGATCCATTGGATCACAACACTTTTGAATCGTTGATTAAGTTTGTGGAGCACTATTCTGAGATCATCCAGGTCTGTATTATTTTGGCTTTTCAACGTTGCAATTACTGACTGTGCATCAGTAAAGAAAGCAACTTGTCTCTCTGCACTTTTTTCTGTCAATATAACCTCTGCTGCAGTTTTCAAGGCCTCTGCCTCTGCTCTGAAGTTGCTGGAGAATCGTACTGTCGCCACTGACAGCCTTTTTTCTGCACCGGTGCTTAAGGTCAGAAAGACAGCCCCACCTCCATTTTCTGTTGCATTTGTTGCTGATCCATCTGTGTATGCATGGGTCCAGGTGTTGCGTGGGTAATGTTTCTCTATGTATTTTGTCGCTATGGATTTTCTATCTGTTGCAGTTTTGCTCTTTTTTCTTTCAATTCCAGATAAAATAAACTAGCTCAAAGCTAAAAATTACACCAAAACGAAAGA
This sequence comes from Oreohelix idahoensis, assembly GCA_024509875.1. Lineage (NCBI taxonomy): Eukaryota > Metazoa > Mollusca > Gastropoda > Stylommatophora > Oreohelicidae > Oreohelix > Oreohelix idahoensis. The sequence continues at coordinate 74,149 of JAMPIV010019664.1, forward strand.
TCTTTATTCAGACATGTGTCCTAATATAACAGGCGTTATCCATGTGTCTCGGTTGAATGGATCGTGTCTCACCGAAATGAGAAACTTCTGTTTAAATAATACAACTCAACACAATCACTGTGTCTTTTATATTTGAAGTATGTATGACCGAAAATAATAATGTTTTTTTTTTACAAGCAATAATGTATGTATGTTTGAAAAGAAGGTGCTACGAAAAACAGTAGTAAGAACGTTAAAAAAAGGATGAGTTGGACTATTCTTTCTTGGTGCGCCAGGTTGGAAAGGGAAAATGTGTCTTATTAATTTGCTTCTTGTTAACACTTGGAAGTAGAATAAAATTGCTTTTGCGATTCCATCATAAGAAATAAGAGTATTTTGGAAAAATTCGGATGCAAATTGAAAAGCAAAAGTGATATCACTCTTCTGATAGAACCATAAGGAATAACAGTATTGTGTGCGGCTTGCATTTGCAATTACTGTAAACAAGGCACGAGGATAGTCACTTAAAGCGGTAGTAATTAACTTAAATTAAAATTCAATTTCACTCGAATATCAAACTATTATAATTTGATTTTGCCATTTCATAAGTTTCCTAAAAAGTTACTAGGAAAAATCCGGGCAACGCCGGGTCCTTACAGCTAGTTTGCTATAAAGAGCACAAAACAAATGTCTATGTTAGAGAGAAAATAAACACGTATGCAGGTCACCAAGAACCACTTTTGTCAGTAGTGAAACGTCGAAAGCTTGCCTGGTTTGGGCATGTAACTCGTCATGACTCCCTTTCGAAAACAATCCTCCAGGGAACAGTCGAAGGTAAACGGAGAAGAGAAAGGCAAAGAAAATCCTGGGCTGATAACATCAAAGAATGGACAGGGCACGGTTTTTCCACACTTGTACGTATTGCGTATTGCTGGCGGACCCTGTCTGCTGATGCTTTCACCATGGCACCCCTACGACCCATGACGGGTTACGGGTTGAGATGAGATGATGACATAGAGAAAATCAGTTAATAGCATTACAAGGCTGTCCTTATTCTGAAATCCCCAGGTCAAAAGAAATAGAGGGAGACGAATACACACCAAGAAGGAAATCAAGGCACAAACGTCACGGGGATGGAGAAGAACTAACTGCTGCTCATGAGTTAGGGAAGGCAAAGGCAGCGAGGAAGTGAATTGGTCACCTCGCCTCTCGAAGCAGGACCTAGTATAGTGAATTCTCTAACACTTCACTCCTCTATGACACTATTTGCTATGAGTATGAGACTATCTATACTTTTTTTAAACCTATCATTATGTCGACGTGCTGCAAAGCGGTCACAATATTTATCTTTCTCTATCTCACTCCGTCTATGTTTCTCTCAGGTTTCCTGATTCACAACTTTGTAAATACAATTGTTAATTGCCAGAGTCAAGTGTTAATTGACTGACTCATGGCTGACACGTCGTGACTGGTAGCTGAAGTATTAAAAAAAAATTCCGGCATTTATAATATTTTGTGGCAGTCGTCCCAGTTAGCTGTTCATACATCCTTGATGTGAGCGCTTGATGAAGAAAAAAATAAAACATAAAGTGGCGTTGAAAGCGCGGTTTTCTGACAACTGTGTGTGCATGATGGGTCAGCTAAAAATAAACTAAGAGAATCCCACCACGCGGCAAGTAGCCAATCCTACAACATGAGGGTACACATCACTTAAAATTAAAAGGTGGATATTCTTGGATTAAACTAAAACTTTATTAAAATATTGCTGTCCTTTATTTAACATATACAACAATAAAGCAGATAAGAAATGGGTTACGTGTACAAGACAACTTTTGTATCCTTATAGTTTTTAATTGATTTCATGTCCCCTTGAACTCAATAATGGAGTGTTCTGTATCTAAAAATAATATCCAATAATTTTAGTGGATCCGAGATTTGCGGGACGATTGGCACAACAGAATCTCTTGTAGTAAGGCTGAATAAACATACTGCTCACAGAATTTACCTTACGTGCCTGCACGTTTTGGTAACTTATAATGGATGCTATTACCAAAAGGGTGCATATCCATATAGTGACAAGGGAAACAGCACAAAGTTCATTGTCGTCGGTTGTGATACTGACAGCAATCCTTATCGTCAGCGGTAAGAGTCTACGTGGATCTGTGTCGTGTGGTTTGAGTTATTTATTTATATATATTTTTACAATTTTATTTTGTTTTTGTTTGTTTGTGTGTTTTGGTGTTGTCCGTGTTATTTGACACGCTTATAAGATGTTCAAGGCTCCAACAACAAAATGACAGATATCTAGGGAATTGAAAATTCCCAGTAGTAAGAAACTTCTCAGACTACAGCAGGGAAAAGGCTATTTCAGAATAGAAGAACCTTACTGTACAGGATGTCTTCATGACAATAATATAGAGCATTTCTTGTTAAAATGTAAGAGGTATGAACGCATGAGAATACCAATATTAGATTATTTGAAGACATCAAATTTACCTATAAATATAGAAAAGGTGTTAAGAATAGACAGACATAGTGTGACGGTATTGCCTCCCCTGCTTTGCAGTAGAGATTCAACAGTGGCCAAAACTCAAGAGTATCTATTATAGGCTTCAATGGAGTCTATCTTTACACAAGATTACTCTTGGCAGAAATGTAGATAGAAGAGTAGTAAAGATTCTATCACATGGGAGTCTTCACAAGATATTCACAATAAGTGAGAACAATACTGCTTTGGCTGAGTATGTTAACTCTGTAATTCTGCCGACGCTTTTGTGAAGGATTTAAGCACTTATTATTTTCAGCTCGTTTAAGCCCCCACCCCTGATTTACTCAGTGGAATTTAAGTATAGCTCTGTTTAGAGTGTGTGTAGTAATTTGACTGAGACAAACATGCAGTAACTTTAAAATGATTAAATCGAAGTTAAATGTGTAACATTACAAATAACCAAATTTAATAGGCTAATCAATTTAGGTTTTAACAGTTGGAAATAATTTGAATAGTTGTGGATCAAGAAAAGTTATCCTCACAGTCTGTAGGGAATGTGAGATATAACAAGAACTTCAAGAGGCAGCATATATTTGAACTTAGCTGCCAATGACGGTTCTACTCCTTCTTATGGGTTGGTTCTTTTCACTTTGCTTGCGCTCGTCTTGGATCAAGGTTGTCGGGGGTGGCTTGTTTCCCAGAAACGTCAAGGAGAGTCTACCACGCGGGTCCTGCGTCTTAAAGCTTAGGCCACGGTTCCCGTCTTGTTCCAGAGATGGTACTTTCTGCTGGTACCACCAATAACTATGGTAAAAGAATAGAACGAAACGCTCTTCTGAGTATGACGTTTTCCACCCCATAGTTATGGGTTCGTATCTTCCCATACCACCATCCCAATTACTCAGACTTTACCCTTGATGAGAATTAAATTTAATCCCTCGGGATAAACTTTCCTTTCTCTATGTGTTCTTAGGTTTTCCTTTACCAAGGAGTGACAGGTAATGCTATGAGCCGGTTTCCACAGTATGTGTTATATCCATCTCCAGGGTTGCCTTCTCAACTCTTGTTTCACTGTCACATGTCTGGTTCTTGTCATCTCTTGTTTCACTGGCGCATGTCTGGTTTTTGTCATCTCTTGTTTCACTGGCGCATGTCTGGTTCTTGTCATCAGTTCCACATGAGTGATCGTGTCATACCACTTCAATCCCTCTATTCTTCGCAAGCACTCATTTATGAAAGTCTGTAGCTTTTTGATTGTTGTTTTTGTTCTCCGGTTTTTAGAGCCATACAATAGGACTGCATTGACATTCGAATTGAAAATTATAATTTATGTGTGGGGCATGATTTCTTATTTTGTCATAAACAAACACACCATGACCCAAAAGAAACAAGACACTAAAAAAATAAAAAAAATAATACTTACTTACTTACTTAGTCGTTCCCCTTCTACCGTGAGGTGTAGAGGTTTGGAAGAGAGAGCGCCAGGCCATCCTATCGGCTGTCTTCTCCTGGCCTGGTTCCATTCTAGTCCTCGGTCCTTCAAAGATTGTCTAATGTTGTCCTCCCAGCGGACTCTGGGTCGTCCTTGGGGTCTGGATCCTTGGCTCTTTGTTTCCCATGCTTGTCGTAAAAAAATAATAATAACTAATAATAAGGTAATGAAAAACAAGAAGTAAGCAATCAACAAATTCTAATTACATTGTAATCATCAACAGTAATAATTAGTAAGTGACAAATATTAGTGCTGGGATTGATTTTAAAAATCGTTATCGATTAATAAAATTTCTTTAATCCAAGATTAAGTTAATCAATCAGTTTCGAACAATTTGAAAAATTGCCAAAAATCATAAATAACTTTGGGGGGGGGGGGAGGGGGGGGAGGGGGGGGGGGGGAGAGGAGAGCACTGAGGATTTTATTTATTGTGCTTGTTATAAAGCAACATCATCCTGAAAATATAATTAAAATACTGAAAAGTTACAACCAAACAATTTATTTATTATTGACCATACTTTTTTTTTTTTTTTTAAGTTTTGCCTCGTTTTGGCGAGGCGCGTCCCGTTCAACCTAGTCGGTTATATTAGGGCGCATGTCCAAACATAAAGACCCTTAGGTCTGAGTTATATTTTGACCATACTTGCCAAATTCCATATCACAAACCTCTAACATAGAAAATGCTCTTGCATTTGAGCAAAAAAATTAATAAATAAACATTGTTAAAAATATAATAATCGATAACATTTTTTTTCCAATTAATCGATTAAAAAAATAATTAACCGGTGAATTGATTAATTAATCATTAAAGATCCCAGCCCTAGACCATATGTATTTGGATATATCCCAACATTTAAAACAAAATTCGGCTAAATACCCTAATTATAACGACAAATAGCTTTAACAAGGTAGAGCAAAATGAGGGATGAGCAGAGGGAAATGAAGATCATCTGAAGCCATTCGGCTCTCCTTCCATTTCGTAAAAAAAAAAAAAATTGCTAAATTACTCACACTCATCTCTTTGGTTGCCCACAGTTGCTGTGTTGCCTGTCTGCGGTTTCTGTGTAAAATCTACAAGTATACATGTGTTCTCGGTTTGGAGTTAACAGGTGTGTTATCAGTTCAGTGCTTCCATTCTCTTTCTGTCTCGCACCTTCTTTTCTTTCTGTATCTTTCCACACTTGCGTAGTTCGAAGCAACAGTGGAGATTCTGTGCATTTCATGTGGTTTATTTAATGGTCCACTATTTTATCTTGAAAGCTTTCACCAGTAATTATATTGTGTACTTTATGGTAACAAGTATTCGTCAATAAATATTGTGTTTATTTTATGGTGACAAGTGTTCACCAGTAAATATAGTGTTTACTTTATGGTGACAAGTATTCACCAATAAATATAATGTTAATTTTTATATCAAGTATTCGCCAGTGAATTTAGTATTTAATTCATGATTTCTGGTATTCGCCAGTACATTTAGTGTTTACTTTATGGTTTACTACATGGTGACAGGTATTCGACAGTAAATATAGTGTTTACTTAATGATGGCAGGTGTTCGCCAATAAATATAACGTTTACTTTATGATGACAAGTATTCGTTAGTACATATCGTGTTTACTTTATGATGACAAGTATTCGCCAGTAAATATAGTGTTTACTTAGTGACAAGTATTCGCCAGTAAATATGATGTTTATTTTATGGTGTCAATTATTCGCCAAATAAATACAGATATAGTGTTTTCTTTATGGCGACAAGTATTGTCAGTAAATATAGTGTTTACTTTATGATGACAAGTATTCGTTGTTGGGAGTAGAAAATGCATTAATTTTAACGCCGAGTTTGGCACTTTGCCACTTCACCCAAATAGCCACTCTATGTCACGTGATGAGACTGGCTGGGGAAGTTTTGCTAACAAGGCAGGTAAAAAACGAGAGAGAGTTTAGCAGCGCGAAGCGGGCAGTGAGTGACCAGCCGTTAGGCGGCACAGATGTGTGTTTGGGTATGTGTGGAAAGCCCTAATGTATATTCCTGTTTTTACATGGAAGTATTATAATGTATGGCATATTTAACATTCATAATTGTTCATGCAACTGAGTGACTTTTATTATTATTATTAATATTGATTGTGTTCTTATTGCCTGACCACATCAATGGGTCTAATGTGAAGTTCGTTGTAATGTGTATTAAAGTTACAGAACCGTCACTCAGTTATTATGACTTTCATTGGAGAAAGAGATGTGTGCACAAAGTAAGTTAATACTAAGAATTAATGTTTATTCGCCAGGCACATAAAGAGAGAACCCTGGACATCACATTCCTATCTATATGGGATACAAACAAACAGTCGTGCAAACGCAAAAGGCAGGAATAAGCACGAAAAATATAAATATACACACACCACTCGACAGATAGGGGTCTTAACAGATGAAAGATATTGAGAACATGTTAGCAATTAAGCATTCGTTCACAAGCCCATACCATCCGGAAAGCAATGGCGTTTGCGAGCGTTTCAATGGCTCGTTGAAGCAGATGTTAGGCAAAGTCACCGAGACATGTCCTCGTGACTGGGACCGAATGTTACCAGCAGTCTTATTTGCTTACAGAGAAGTGCCCCATGAGAGCACTGGCTTTTCGCCATTTGAGTTCGTATATGGTGCCAACCCTAGAGGTCCTATGCACATACTCAAGGATTTGTTGTTGGGATCAGTGGAGGATGTTACTGTCCGTACCAGCTATGAACTGGTCATTGATCTCAGACAACGCCTTGTAGATGCATGTACTTATGCATCAGGTATGATACGTAATGCTTCACAGAGGTCGAGAGTGCGCTGCAACCAATCTCGAAAATTACGTTCGTTCCTACCAGGAGAACAAGTATGGCTACTTCTTCCAACTAAGGAAAATAAACTGCTAATTTCCTGGCAGGGCCCTTTTAAGGTGGTTGAGAAGAAAACTGATGTAGATTATGCCATTGACATAAGGGGCAAAGTTAAAACATTTCACATTAATATGTTAAAATTGTATGTGGAACGCCCTGCAGAGTTAGAACCTATCTTAGACAGTATTTCTGATGAACCAGTTCGACAGACTTTGTCAGCTGTTGTGGAATCTGATGATTCTACAGCGAGCGATATTTCTTTTAATTTTCCTCTGCTGCCTTTAACATCTTCCGAATCTTGGAGAGATGTAACTGTATCAGGTGATTTAGACTCTAGTTATCGAGAACAGGCTCTTGCTGTTTTAGAATCTTTCTCTGATGTGCTGACTGAACTTCCAGGTCGCACTGATGTTATCTCTCATGATATTACATTGACTGACGATCACCCTATCAAACTCAGACCGTATACTATACCCTTACACTACAGATCTCAGGTGGATAGTGAACTTAAGGATATGCTACGCATGGGCATCATTTCTCCTTCTGAATCATCCTATTCTTTTCCTATGGTTCTAGTTAGAAAGAAGGACAAATCTCTTCGCATCTGCATTGATTTTAGACGTCTTAACAGTGTCACTCTCACAGATGCCGAGCCTATGCCTGTTTTGGAGGATCTCTTATCACAACTATCCCAGGCTACATACTTTAGCAAACTAGATCTTTCCAAGGGATATTGGCAGATCCCTTTAACTGATAAAGCCAAACCACTAACCGCATTTATGACTCCATATGGTTTATTCCAATGGAACTATATGTGTTTTGGCCTTGTCAATGCTCCCGCGACTTTTGTGCGCATGATGCGGAGACTCTTAGGAGATAGATCTGATGTCATCACATACATAGACGACATCTGTTTATTCCATAGTTCTTGGCAAGATCATATCATAGGATTAAAATCTTTATTAATGCTACTCAGAAAGCATGGTTTGACAGTTAGACCTTCAAAGGTTCAGATTGGTTGTCGAGAAATTTCATTTCTTGGTCACCGTGTTGGTAACCACATGTTATACCCTGATGAGCACACTGTCAAACGCATATTAGAATTAGATATCCCTCGGACAAAGAAACAGGTTAGGAGCATGTTAGGACTCATTAACTTCTATCACAAGTTCATTCCGAACTTTTCATCTATTTCTTCTGTCCTGTCATCTTTGACTAAAAAGGGAGCTCCTAATAAAATTGTTTGGTCCGATACTTGCAGTGGAGCTTTGAACAAAATTAAAACTGTATTTTCCAAGGCACCTATTTTGATGTTACCTAATATCACTATGCCATTTCTTCTGAGGACTGATGCTTCTCAGACTGGCATTGGTGGTTGCCTGTTGCAATGGTTCAGTGATACTCCACATCCATGCTTGTATGTAAGCAGAAAGTTGCTACCAGCAGAAACTCGGTATTCCACCAGTGAAAGAGAACTCTTGTCCATCATTTGGTGTATGGGCAAGTTATCACGCTATTTACTTGGCGCACACTTCTACCTCCAGACGGATCACCGTCCACTAACATCCCTAAATCAAAAAACTACGACAAACAGTAGATTACACAGATGGTTCTTGCTTATCCAAGAATATAGATATACAATTATCCCCATCAAGGGATCAGAAAACTTTCTGGCAGACTTATTGTCAAGGAATGTAACTGGAAAGTGAAATTGTTTGTGCCAGATGTTGACATTGTCTGATCTTGTTTTGTTTTTCAGGTGATATACTATTGAAACATTCATGTTATGACTTTAATTGCAATTTTGAAACATTGGATTATATTTTGTCTACACTGTTTACATATATCTGTTTTCATGTCATTTTGCACTACAATTAATACTTCATATATATTATTCTGAACAGTAGGATTTTTCTTTTCTAATAGATTAATAGTTCTTGGGCTAACTATCCACTGTTCTCAAGCGAAAACCCTTGGTTTCCGCTCGGGAACAGGGGGGCAATGTTGGGAGTAGAAAATGCATTAATTTTAACGCCGAGTTTGGCACTTTGCCACTTCACCCAAATAGCCACTCTATGTCACGTGATGAGACTGGCTGGGGAAGTTTTGCTAACAAGGCAGGTAAAAAACGAGAGAGAGTTTAGCAGCGCGAAGCGGGCAGTGAGTGACCAGCCGTTAGGCGGCACAGATGTGTGTTTGGGTATGTGTGGAAAGCCCTAATGTATATTCCTGTTTTTACATGGAAGTATTATAATGTATGGCATATTTAACATTCATAATTGTTCATGCAACTGAGTGACTATTATTATTATTATTAATATTGATTGTGTTCTTATTGCCTGACCACATCAATGGGTCTAATGTGAAGTTCGTTGTAATGTGTATTAAAGTTACAGAACCGTCACTCAGTTATTATGACTTTCATTGGAGAAAGAGATGTGTGCACAAAGTAAGTTAATACTAAGAATTAATGTTTATTCGCCAGGCACATAAAGAGAGAACCCTGGACATCACATTCCTATCTATATGGGATACAAACAAACAGTCGTGCAAACGCAAAAGGCAGGAATAAGCACGAAAAATATAAATATACACACACCCCTCGACAGATGGGTTTTAACATTCGTCATTAAACATAGTGTTTATTTTTTAATAACAAATATTCGCCAGTGAATATAGTGTGTACTTTATGATTACTGGTATTCGCCAGTGAATATAATGTTTGCTTTATGGTCTACTACATGATGACAAGTATTCGCCAGTAAATATAGTGTTAACTTTATGACAAGTATTCGCCAATAAATTTAGTGTTTACTTTATGACAAGTATTCGCCAGTAAATATAGTGTTTACTTTATGATGACAAGTTTTCACCAGTAAATATAGTGTTTACTTTAGGATGACAAGTGATTGCCAGTAAATGTAGTGTGTACTTTATGATGACAAGTATTCGGCAGTAAATATAGTGTGTACTTTATGATGACAAGTAATTACTAGTAAATATAGTGTTTACTTTATGATGACAAGTAATTACTAGTAAATGTAGTGTTTACTTTATGACAAGTATTTGCCAGTAAATATAGTGTTTACTTTATGATGACAAGTAATTACTAGTAAATATAGTGTTTACTTTATGACAAGTATTCGCCAGTAAATATAGTGTTTACTTCATGGTGACAAGTATTCACCAGTAAATATAGTGTTTACCTTATGATGACAAGTATTTACCAGTAAATACAGTGTTTAATTCATGATGACAAGTATTCACCAGTAAATATAGTGTGCATTATATGACAAGTATTTGCCAGTAAATATAGTGTTTACCTTAAGGTTGACAAGTATTCGCCGGTGAATATAGTGTTTACTTTATGACGATAAGTATTCGCGGTTAATATAGTGTGTATTTTACGACAACTATTCGCCAGTAAATATAGTGGTTACTTTATGATGACAAGTATTTACCAGTAAATACAGTGTTTACTTCAAGATGACACGTATTCACCAGTAAATATAGTGTGTATTTTATGACAAGTATTTGCTAGTAAATATAGTGTTTACCTTATGATGACAAGTATTCGCCGGTGAATATAGTGTTTACTTTATGACGACAAGTATTCTCCGGTGAATATAGTGTGTATTTTATGACAGGTATTCGCCAGTAAATATAGTGTTTACCTTATGATGACAAGTATTCGCCAGTAAATATAGTGTTTACCTTATGGTGACATGTATTCGCCAGTAAATATAGTTTGTATTTTATGACAAGTATTCGCCAGTAAATATAGTGTTTACCTTATGATGACAAGTATTTGCCGGTGAATATAGTGTTTACTTTATGACGACAAGTATTCTCCGGTGAATATAGTGTGTATTTTATGACAAGTATTCGCCAGTAAATATAGTGTTTACCTTATGATGACAAGTATTCGCCAGTAAATATAGTGTGTATTTTATGACAAGTATTTGCCAGTAAATATAGTGTTTACCATATGAAAACAAGTAAAAGAGTTAAATCTTGTCAAAAAGATTGGTTTGGTTTGGTTTTTTAAAGACTATCTTCATTGCTCACAGGCAACGCCACCAGTGCTCCGATCTCCTCCCTTAGATCACACAAGGAGGATCTCAGTGCAGTACACGAACTCCGTAGCACCGGCGAGAATCCCAATGTGTATAGAAATCACACATTCTATAAATATTTGTGTGGTGGGTAGGTTTCCTAATTTTTTAATTTTGCCAGGGCAGCGGCCTTATCTACTCTTTACGATTTCCAACTGCCGTCGGATTTTCAACGTGCGCAACTTGCACACGGGACCTCCTATTTTTTCGCCCTTATCCGAGAAGGCTAGGCATCCGATCTCGGGAGGGGGAGTATGACGTAATTATGACCACTGATTTTGAAAAAAAAAAAATATTTCAATAAATTATAATTCCTAAATTGGAATTCGTACCCGGTGTTACGGTAGTTCTATTGCAGTCGTCCCCAACCGCGCGTGCATATAGTTATGACGTTTTGCCTACAGTAATTCGGTTTATTGGACACGGACTGATATACATATATATCTATTCAATCTAGTGTAATATGTACTTTTTATGATCAACATGTGTGGATTGTCTTGACGTGTAAAACTGTATATTAAAATGTGTGGACTCAATGAAATGACTTATCAAGTCAATCGAATTGCAAAGTTCAAGTATTGTTCGAAATCTTCCACCCCGCATTCGCTCAATTACCATCGAAGGCACGATGCAAATAACTGAATGAAAAGATGAACATAACAAAAACAATGCAAGGGCCAGAAATTTATAATTGCTTTATTCATATTACATGGAACAATGTTCAACAAGCAATGACCCACAACAACAGTAAAAACCTCCTTCAACACCCGGTACCTCTTGAACACGAGGCGAACGCCATACCTCTGAGCCACTCCGACTCCTTGACAAAGAGAACAAGGCATTAAAAAAATGAGTTGTTGATAAAAATATAAATGTTGCTGAACATTTTATTGTTCCTACACTCATGGAAAAAAAGGTGTTACTGTAATGGTAAAGGTGGTCCTATAGCAAATACTGCCGTAAGGGAATGAAGCGTTAGAGACTTCACTTTACTACGTCTCATCTTTAAGAGGTGGAATCAATGATTTCCTTCCTCACTGTCTTTATGTTTCCCTAACTCAGAGAAGAGTCTGGTACCCATTTACAGTTGGCGTGAAGCTGGGTGGTTTCGAACCCGATAACTTTGCACCGAGAAGCAAGCGGTCTAGCCAGGGACGGTCTTAGTAATTGTGGGGATCGATTTGGATCATTGGGGTGTGAGGCCCCCAGGACTTAAGAGAGAGAGAGAGAGAGAGAGAGAGCGAAAGCAGAAAGAGAGAGTGTGAGAGAGAACGTATGTGTGTGTGTGAAATATAGACAGAAAAAGAAAGAAGAAAGAGGGAAAGGGGTGTTACAATAGAGAGAGAGAGAGAGAGAGAGAGAGAGAGAGAGAGAGAGAGAGAGAGAGAGAGAGAGAGAGAGAGAGAGAGAGAGATTGTGGCTAAATGTATTAATCGCAGGGGTCAGGTTGAAGGTTGAAAGCCAAAGAAAGAAATTACAGACCAAAGTCAAACCAAATCGAGATATTTATGAAGAAACATTGCGAATGTCATCAGCCCAACGGTATGAGACAGGAAGGATGTACAGAATAGATAAAGCACACAACTAGGGGCGTATTGCTTTTATTTATCCGTTGTGATTTTTGTCTGGATGAGTCAAGACGATGTCGTCATTACCGCGTGGGCGGCGCAATGCTTATATTTAAGACTGTTAAGGTGGGTTTGTAACACAGTCCGTTATTTGTATTATTGTCTGCATGCGCCACTAGGGCAAATTCTTGCCTGGGTGCCAAGAGAAAAAACGATGTTTACCCAGTCTTCTGCGCACTTGGTTTTTCTTCAACATTGCTTAGTTTACAGCACACGGGAGATGAACAAACCACGTTTTAATGCACATTTTATGTTGGTCTAACGGAATCCTATTGTTGTGTAATATCATTATTTATCTCGAAATTCTTTGTTTTATCATTTATGTCTGGAAATCTGTGCCCTTCTGTTACGTTTCTGGAATGTCTCAAAGTATTTGGCACCTTTCTCAGGCCCGCCCGCCCCCCCCCCCCCCCCCCCCCCCCATAAATACTAGAAAAAAGATATGCTTACAAGCAGATTTTAAAACAGTAAATTAATACAGTAAAATCCCAAAAGTGTACGATGGCACCCCCTCCGGGGCGGGCAGCCCTTTATGCCCCCTTAGTACGTCTAAACGACACCTCATATCTAGTTTAATCACTATTTAAGCTTTAATATTTGAACATGCGTCATAATATAACCGACGGACTCATTGTCTAGGTTGAACGAGGCGCGCCTCACCAAAAGGAGAAAGTTCCCGTGGTCAGTGATGTGCGAGGCGTTGGGCAAGCGTAAACGTGCGAGGCCTCTTTTTAAATAAATTCATGTAGCATTGACAAGAACTCCGCCAATGCCGGTCCCAAGCCCGGATGAAAAAGGAGGAGGGCGGCCTGCATGGAGGCCGTAAGGAGGCAGCCCCTCCACCATGCAAAGGCACAACAGGCCAATCACCTGTTTGCTTTAAATTATGATTACGCGAACTACAAGAGAGAAAACCGGACTGATTCTAAAGGCGACGAACTGGAACGGACTACGGATTACGACTTATGGAACTTGGAACACAAGAAGTATAAATGGGAAGGAAGAGGAGCTGGTGGAAGAGATGAGGAAAGCAAAACTAGAAATCCTGGCTATAACGGAAACGAAGAAAAAAGGACAAGGAGTCATGGATCTCGATGGCAACACGTTGCTCTACAGTGGTGTACCCATATCTGAAAGAGCTAAAGGGGGCGTGGGTTGCATTGTGGCCCAAAATCAAAAAGATAGTATCAAGGGATGGAACTTTGTCTCGGAGCGCATTATGGTTGTAAAACTAAAAGAAGGAGAAACCATAGTCAACCTGGTCATAGTGTATGGGCCAAATGAGGATGAGAGAGCAGAGGTCAAGGAGGAATTCTTCGAGCTGCTTCAAAGGACAGTGGATGACTGCCTAGATGAAGTTATTATGCTCGGAGATTTTAATGCCAGAGTTGGAAATGACCAAGCTAGATGGGGTGGAGTTATCGGAAGATATGGAGAAGATACTCTCAATGACAATGGAAAGCGACTCCTTAGATTCTGCAGTGAGCAGAATCTGATCATTACAAACACAAAGTTCCCCCATAAGCGCATACATGCATACATTAGATGTGAACCAACCAAGAATGAGAAGTCAGTGATCGACTATGCCATTGTTCGGAGAAGCTCATTCAGATATGTCCGAGATGCAAGAGTCTGGAGGGGGCCAGAGATTGGAAGTGATCACTACCTGCTAACAATCAAACGAACAACTGAAAGAGTTGCTCAGCCTAGGAACTGCCCAACATCACGCAAGAAACCAAGTAAACGAGCAGGAGAAATGAGCATTAGGACCTACAAGCTGAGAGAGCCAGAAATTAAGACCAGATATCAGGGGCTTATTGCTACAGCAGTGAGCAACACAGAAGAACGACCTGATGACTTGGAAACCCTCTGGAATAAATTCAAGGATATCATAAAGACAGCTGCTGCAGAAGCATGCGGTGAAGTCCGACTTGGGAACCAGAGAAAGAGGACACCTTGGTGGACAGAGGAAGTCAAAGAGAAAATAAGAGAGAAGAAAATGGCATGGAAACAATACTTAGGAGCTAAAAACACAACAGGACAAATGGAAAAATATAGAGAATATGTGACACTCAGAACAGAAGCAAAGAACAAAGTGCTAGCAGCAAAACAGAAGTCCTGGGAAGAATTTGGAGAAAAGCTAGAAAAAGATGCACAAGAAAACCAGAAATTGTTCTATAAGACCCTAAAGAACATGAGGAAAGAAAAACAATGCCCTCTCAAATTTATAAAGAACAAGCAAGGCAAATTGCTTACTGCCCCGAAGGAAGTAATGGAAAGATGGAAAGAATATTTCTCAGAACTCCTGGATGGTGAGCATGATGAAGCATCAGAAATGATAACCACTAGCACAGAAGAGAAAACCAATGATGGTGAAGATGACATAAAGATGGAAGAACTGAGGGCAGCACTAGAGAAAATCAAGATGGGCAAAGCAGCAGGGCATGATGGTATAACACCAGAAATGGTTAAGTACATGGGAGCATCAGGCGACCTATTACTCTTAAAGGTCCTACAGGCAGCATGGTGCAACAAGACCATATCAAAGGATTGGGAGATTGCCATCATAACACCAATTTTCAAAAAGGGTGACAATCGACAATGTGGAAACCATAGAGGCATATCCCTTCTCAGTGTCCCTGGTAAAATCTACTCTAGAATCCTAGAGCAGAGACTCCGACGCCTAGCTGAGCCACAATTGGATGAGGTCCAGTGCGGATTCCGAGCAAACCGAAGTACTCAAGACCTAATCTTCACACTCAGACAGCTGAGTGAAAAGGCCCTTGAGTATAAGAGTGAGATCCATCTTTGTTTCATAGATCTGGAAAAGGCGTTTGACAGGGTCCCCTGGAGCAAACTTTGGGACTGTTTGGCAAGGAAGAATATTCCAGCACCTCTGATTCATGCTATACAGAGCTTCTACAAGTTTTGCAGAAATTATGTGAGGACAGCAAACCATAAGTCAGAAGAGTTCAGGACCACCACTGGTGTAAGACAAGGTGATATTCTATCACCTTACCTCTTCATACCAACCTGCAAGTCTGGAAGGAAGGGCTGGAGAAGAGAGGGATGGTCATAAGCAGCTCTAAAACAAAATCCATGGTGATATCACGAGAAGAAAGAAAACATCAGATTAAGTTGGGAGAACAGGTCCTGGAGCAGGTCGATCACTTTAAATATCTCGGAGCTATTATAGACCGAAAGGGAGGCATCAAAGAAGAGTTGGCCACTCGAAAAGCAGCGGCTGGGAGACTTTTTCAGGCCATAAATCGTGGATTCCTCAGCAAGAAAGAGGTTGGTAAGAAAACGAAGATGGCTGTATACCGCTCCACCTATGTCCCAGTCTTGACATATGGATGCGAGTCGTGGGCAATGACTACAACCCACAAAAGCCAGATCCAAACCTCAGAAATGAGGTATCTGAGGAAAGTGGTTGAAGTAACAAGAAGAGACATGGTCCGCAACCAGACAATCCGTCAAGGCCTAAAATCCCATCCGCTGCAGACCCAAATAGAACAGTCCCAACTAAGATGGTTTGGCCATGTCTGCAGAATGGGAGAAGATCGGCTACCACGACAAGCATGGGAAACAAAGAGCCAGGGATCCAGACCTCCAGGACGACCCAGAGTCCGCTGGGAGGACAACATTAGACAATCTTTGAAGGACCGAGGACTAGAATGGAACCAGGCCAGGAAGAAGACAGCTGATAGAATGGTCTGGCGCTCTCTCTTCCAAACCTCTACACCTCACGGTAGAAGGGGAACGACTAAGTAAGTAAGTAAGTAAGCATTGACAAGCATATACTTCTGCGCGAGGCCCCTACAAGCGCAAGGCCTAAGCGAAAGCCTAGGCTGCTGTGATGAAGTGTCCCTATCATTTTCGACTTTCACCTTATTCATCATCGTTCTTATTTCATTTCTCTCCCGTTTTTATTCTTTAAACATTTTTAAAGTGATCTTTCCTTATCATGGCTTTTATTTAAGTGTAACTTTAATCACCTTTGATATTTCCAACCCTTACCTTATCTTTTGGAACACACTGGCTTGTTCGAAAAGTTATTGTTTGGTGCGGTAGACAGCCATCTTGGCAATAGAAAAAATTCGTTTGAGAGCTCGATCCTCAAAGCAAGTGTCGCCACATTTGGACACAATGGCAGGCCAGCCGCTGGCGGTCGACAACAAAGGACTCGCGACACGCACATGACTTTCTATATCGGGCGACCAATTCTAAACTACGGTTTTTAGTCACCGAACACCCAGCAAGGAGGTGAAGAGTTGGCAACGAAAGCCCACCTACTTTTAGCGATTGACGGGCACTGAAATCGCACGCGAGCATGAAAACGTCGCAGAGCAAGATGGACGTCTAACTAGTGGGAGAAGGGGAAGAGTCATTGGACACAACCCCAGAATTGTCACACATTGGTAATTGTTACCGCTGGATTTGCTGTAACACCTTCTGCAGGCGGGATTGCTGGACAATGTTTATATATATATATATATATATATATATATATATATATATATATATATATATATATATATATATATATATATATATATATATATATATATATATATATATAATTTCGCTGATAAATGGCAATCAGCTTTAGTCGGGCTTACAGGTGGCCGACAGGTGTGTGACTATGTAGATAACAACATAAGCGAATGTTAAATGGGTTCTGGCATGCCTGAACAGACTGAAATCACACACCACTGCAAACATAGGAGTCAGGAAATGTTCGGAACAGCTGTAACGTTTTAAACAGTTTATTGACGACACAGCAAACGTTGACATCAGAAACAACACACTGTCACAGGTTACTACGGGTATAAAATACGTGGCAAATGGCTGTAGCACATAGTATCAAATAGACATCAATATAATCCACAGGATCAATTATCCATCAACGGGAACAACATCATAATTCTTATTGAACATCAGCAACTCTCTCAGTGCAGTAACATCCATGGGAACAATATCCATCAAGGGAAATATGAATCATGATAATAACAATGGCCGGTACAATCCATGGCCTGAAAATATATTCCATCTCTATTAAATTCCCTTCACAAAAATATATTCTGGAACACACTAGCGAAAATGGTAAACGTCCATTTCCCAGCTCTGCCAGCAAGCGTACTCTCACGAAAAATCAGCAGCTCAAAACAGCTCAGTAAAAATTATTCAAGCCCAAACTCGCAGCTTTGAGATGTGAGCTGAATTCATCCGCCTTTCCCCCCCAATACTAATTCAAAGAACGTTCTACCAGTTTCTTTATCCTATCTTTAAACAAAGTAACAACTAGTCAGGTAACAGTTTAAACATTACTCCGCCTTCCACCCCTCAACTAAGAAATTCTCTCCTCACGCAGAGCGTGTTTACAAGCGTGTACAAAAAAACCGACCCGTACATTCCAGTCTTTAACACTTAACTCCCCTTAATTAAAATATGGCTTAACAGACTACACCGACCCCCGGGGGAAAAAATGATATGATCATTTTTTTGTTGAAAAAATTACATCGAACAAAAAAAAAAAGAAAAATTGAGGTCGATGCAATCATAATATCTACACATAAGGATTACACTATGTTAAGTCATGTTAACAAAAAAAGAACAAAAGAGGGATAGAAGTAAGTGTAAAGTAAAAAAAAATGAAGTATAGAAAGATAATGAGATAAGCATACGAAGATCAACAAATTCAAAGAAATATGAAGTATATCATGTATAGACTAGCTATGACATCATAAGTGAAAAGTAAAAAGACCAGATGAAGTACAAGAAGAATGAGCAGACACTGATATATCATGGTAAATAATAAGTTAAACAATGCATATTTATACCAAAAGACAAATAACTAGATACCATTTAAAAATAACATAAGGTGCATGATAACCAAGTTAATAAACTTATAAAGTACCAATGATGAACTTATTATAGACATCAATTAATAATATCGCTATCCGTAGTTAAACCTAGCGCACAATCAAGCGCTGGGCAAAGAAAAAATACATCAGACCCTCAGAAAAAACATTTTTTCAATGTACTAATATCGCAATACATAGTCACCCCTAGCGCACAATCAAGCGCTGGGCAAAGAAAAAATACATCACAATGTCAGAAAAAATACCTTTTTCTAGTCTTCATATTTTTTAACAATTGTACAATATCGTAATGATCAGATACGTAAAAAATAATAGCATCATTACAATTATCATACGCTCAACATTTATCAAAACACAGTAGTATAAGAACAATATGGTAATGAATTGTTGCATAAAGATGAACCAACACACTATCTTAAAAAATGATATCATATCCTAATACAATACTATATACTATACTATTTTATACTAATATACAATATTATCTACTATCCTAAATAAGTTACATAGACAGGAAAACTCCAGTAGTCTTGGAACATCCTATGCACACGAAAATACCAAAAACATCTAGAGTGGCGTCAAACTGCCGACTGGCTTTATTGGAACAGCAAATCTTGCGATATATACCACAGCCTACTCAATCAATATAGCAGCTCTGACTCTCATCGCAAAGCCGTCGCTGTGAAGAAAACACAAATGAAAATCTCTGTTTGGTAAAGGTAGGATTTTATGAAATACAACAGCTAATTTCAATTCTAACCTATCACATGTGGCCGTGTAAACTTCCGACCCCAGTACGATGTTAATCAAACCTTCCTCCATTACACAAGAAAAGGTAACAGAGAAAGTAGCACAGACGAACTTAGGATCGTGAATTAAACAGGGTCATAAAAGTGTTCTACCAGTGTGCATTAATGTATAATAGAGTCGTGGGTATATAAGTAACCCCGAAATCTAAAAGGAAATCTAGAAAATGGCAGCTAAGCAGAATCATGTGGGCATCGAGACAGTATATCTGCCATCACATTATTCGAACCTCAAATAGCTCGTATAGAAAAGTGAAAGGGCTGTAGCGAAATAGCATAGCAAGTGGATCTTGAGCTCTTCAAGTCCTTATTCTGAATCGCTGTCAGAGCTTTTTGGTCAGTTTCTACTATGAAATGGGCACCAAGAAGGAATCTCTGGAGTTTAAGAATCGCCAAGACCATAGCTAATAATTCTCGGTCTAGGACAGAGTAGTTCCGTTCTGCCGCAGTCAGCTTCCTAGAGACATACATCACTGGATGCAAAGTTTCAGAATACTCTTGCATCAGTGCGGCACCAATCCCTGTCGATGAGGTGTCACTGCGAAGAATAAAAGGCTTATCTGCATTGGGTAGACGTAAAATAGGAGAGGAAGAAAATAATAGCTTAATTGTCTCTAAAGAGGTTTGGCATTCTGGGGACCAGTGTACTAAGTTAGGCGACCCCTTTTTCAACAGAGTAGAAAGAGGTGCAGTGATTGATGATAGGTGTGGGATAAATCTTCCATAAAATTGAATTAGACATAGAAGACTACGAACCTGTTTTTTTGTCTTAGGAGTAGTGATATTGAGGATTTTAGAAGTGTTATGGTCCTCCGTCTGTAAGAGACCATGACCAACCCGGTGGCCCAAAAAAAAAGAAATGTCACTGAGCCCAACATGGGCTTTAGACGGTTTAGCTGTCAAATTGTGAGACCGTAGTGTAGACAAAAGTTCAGAAAGACCTTTAGAGTGATCTTCCCAAGAATCACTAACAAGGCAAATATCGTCCAAGTACGCAATAACATCTGGACGATGTGAAAGAATTCGACGCATCATGCGTACACAAGTAGCTGGGGCATTGACGAGACCGAAAGACATGAAGTTCTATTGAAATAAACCCCGAGGTGTAGAAAAGGCAGTAAGAGGTTTGGCGCGTTCAGTAGGAGGAACTTGCCAATATCCCTTGGACAAGTCGAGTTTAGTAAAGAATAGTGAATCAGAAAGCTTGATGAGCAGATCTTCCAACAAAGGCATTGGTTCTGCATCAAATTTAGTCACTTGGTTTAATTTACGATAGTCGACACAAAGACGTATGTTATTGTCTTTCTTTCGGACAATAACCATAGAAGAGGAGTATGCCGAAGTAGATGGTTCAATTATATTTAACTGTAGCATTTCATCTTATTCTTTTTCGACCTGTGTTTGAAAATGTAATGGAATTGGGTAAGGTCGGACTCAAATAGGGTTGTAATCAGTGAGTGTTATGTCATGTGTAATGACTGATGTTTGACCAGGAATGTCAGTAAGGACGTCCTGAAAAGTTCGCAATAAAGAAGAGACTTGCTGCTGTCTTTCTGTAGATAACTTCGAAGAAATAGTTACATTTTCCCATGATTCTGTTGAATGAAGTGGGACAACAGGAAGAGGAAGATTTACATCGGAGAAGGTAGCCTCTTCCTCCTGAATAACCGATAGAGATGCATAGTGATTATGACGGAACGGAGGGTCGTCTGTCGCCTGAAAAACAGACTGTAGGTAGTCTGGACGGTCATGAAATTCCTTCAGCATATTAATATGATAGGTTTTATGCTTCCCGTCAACATCGAAAACATAGTCAACATCAGAAATTCTAGAGATAACAGTATAAGGACCTTTCCAGGAAATAAGAAGTCGATTGTCTCTACGAGGGAGTAATACAAATGCCTCGTCACCAGGATAGAGTTGTCGTAGACACCTGTATCTATTTGCGAAGAGTCTCGCCTTTTCCTTGGCAGACTCAGATGCAGAGGTAGCTAACCTACATGAATCGATAATTTTCTGTCTCAGAGAAATGACATATTCGTAGGAAGATTGAGTGTCATCATTGATATCATCAGCAGTTAATAGGTCGTGAAGCAACGACATGGGACCACGAGGTTGCGCACCAAAAACGAGCTCGAACGGTGAAAACCCCGTATGCTCATTTGGCACTTCTCTATTCGCGAAAAGAGCAGCGGGTAAAACCCTATCCCAATCCTGAGGATGGTCCTCAGTTATCTTTCCAAGTAAATTCTTAAGCGTTCTATTCTGACGCTCGACTAACCCGTTTGACATAGGGTGAAAAACAATGCGTGGAGACCTTTCAATGCGGAGCATGGCCATCACCTGAGACATAGAGTCTGATACAAATTGTGTCCCATGATCCGATAAGATCTGTTTGGGAAAACCCAGACGCGAGAAAATTAGCCGAAGAGCATCTGCCACATCAGCAGAAGAAACATTCTTAAGAGGTATAGCCTCTGGCCAACGTGTACACATGTCAATACATGTAAGGATGTATTGGTGTCCCCTGGCAGACTTGATTTTAAGAGGACCAATAATGTCAATTGCCATTTTCTGAAAAGGACGAATAGGAATATCTGCAGCTTGGATAGGTGCTGCATGGCGTGGACCTCGTGACTTAACCTCCTGACATATCTTACAGGAGCGACAATAAATAGTTATATCTCTATTTACGCCCGGCCAAAAGAAGGAAGAAAGAACCCTAGATTTAGTACGGGAAAATCCCATATGTCCTGCACACTGAGAGTCGTGGGCATGTTGCAAGATCCGAACTCTCATGTCAGTAGGTACAACAATTTGTGAACGTATGGACGAAGTAGAACCCCGTACCATTCGAACTAGTACTCCATTCTTAATTAAGAACCAATATTTAAGATTTGTGTCACAATTTGCATTATCTTGTTTAACTAGGAGAAAAAATTGTTGTAATGATGTATCATTTTGCTGAAGTTTGATAAAAGACTCGTGAAATGACGGAGTGAGCATCCTGATTATGTACCTCATTAACTTCAGCAGATGGAGTCTGTAAAAGATTTTGAGCTTGTGCTCTAGTAGTGACTGCATAAGCAGCCTAAATGTTTTGCTCTTCCCAGATAGCAATCTGTTGAGGAGTACAATCCTTAATTCCATGTATACGTCCGACGATAAGATCTGCAATAGGATTCGGGAACATACATGCGTGGACATGTCCCGTAAAAAAGGGAGTGGCTATGTGGACGATAGCAGTCGGGAAAGTTTCAATTGTCCCACCGAATGTCACAAATTTCACCATTTTACCTGTGGCACAGGAAGGATGTATCAGAGACTGCTTAACCCCAACAATTGTGCATCCAGAATCAAAGAGAACTGAGACTGGATTATTATTTACAAACCCCTTATGTAGAGTAAGAGACCCTCTTCCGCCATGCGCAGCTAAGGCAGGAAGAGTGGGTAGAGGATGACCGCAACTCAAGGTAGTTATAGCTGTAGGTTGGAACAAAGTTGTGCACTCCGGGCACTGAGATGCTCTCTCGAAATCGAAAGCAGAGCAAGCAGTAGCATTAGAGACACTATTTTCATTGTTACCTTGATCAACTGGGGCTCTTGTTGAGCAGAGTTAGCATGGCGATGCGATCTATTATTTGGAGATCTACCGTCATATCGCGATCTATCGCGACTATTATCTCAATTAGGAGCATTGTTATCTGCTCTATTGAAATTATTGTTCTGATTTGAACCCCAGTTAGCATTGTCACGATTACTATTTCCGCTTTGATCAAAATATCTATTCGATGGGTTTTGTTGTCTCCGAGAAAAATTATTGTAGGGTTGATAATCTCTATTGTAGTTACCCCTTCCAAAATTTCCATAATTGTTGGGACCAAAATGTTGAGGACCGTTAAATTGTCTCCAGTTCCTTGAAGAAGGAGAATTACTACGTGATGGACCCCCTTGGTACTGTCCAAAATCACGATTATCTCTCCTACCAAAATTGCGATCCGCACTTAGAGATCTACGGCGCAAATTAGGACCATATGGTATTGCTGAAGCCACGGGTAAACCTTCTCTGACCCCAGAGTGGCTAACAGTCACATTTGGGTGTGCCGTGACGTATTGGCGACAGTATTGTTCCATATCTTTCAAGTTTGTAGGTTTTCGCTCATGTAAAAAAGAAAGAAAAGAAGCGTTTACAGACGACATGACTTTGTCACGAAGCAATAAGTCCACGAGGGCTTCGTATGTATGTTCAGTTTTTGAAAGTTCCACCCAACGTGAAAACATAAGGCGAATATTTGCTATAAAGTCTGAAAAATCTTTCCCTGTCTCTGGCAATAGAGACTTAAAGCGTAGGCGATAACCGTCTTCGTCCAGTTGGTATTATTTTAACAAGACCGCTCTGACAACATCATATTTATTCTTGTCAGGGCCCTCCAACATACTTATAGTGTTCATAGCTTCACCCTTAAGTATGTCCATAAGTCGTGCACAATATTCCGACTTGTCTATCTTATGAGATTCGCACGAAAGTTCAAATCTATTCAGATAGAATGAAATATCGTCATAGGCAGAGTTGAAAACAGGCAATCTGATTTTATAAGAATTAGTATTTGCCTTATTAGAAGTTTGATTGTTTGTCTCATTTTGTGTATTACCAATATTCACTACCTTTATTTTCTCCAGTTCCATAGATACGACCCTTTCCTCGTGTAGTCTGTGGTTTTCTTCAGCTTGCATCTGAAGCTTTCTTTCTTCCATTTGCATTTGCTGTTGAATTTTTCTATCTTCAGCCTCTAATTTCTGTTTTTCCATTTCCATTTGCATATGAATTTTTCTATCTTCAGCCTCTAATTTCTGTTTTTCAGCCTCCATTTTCTGTTTTTCAATTTCCAGTTGAAGTTTTCTCTTTTCTGCCTGCATTTGCAATCTTCTATCTTCAGCCTCCATTTTCTGTTTCTTTTCTTCTGACTTCTGCGCCTTGGCATATTCGACAAGTGCGAATTCTTTTACTTCCTCAGTAGTCATACCAAGGGATTTCCCTTGTGTAATGAAATAATCCAAACTAGACATTCTGCTGTATTTTACAAGATATGTAAGTAATGTAAATATCCAGGAGACACTCACTCTATCCCAACTCAGAGGGTGACAAGTCCTTGCTTAAGAACTTGTACAATTACCTTTAACTGTTAATAATGTAATTAATTACACTGGTATACACACATTTTGGTGCCTTAAATTGTATAGCTGTTCTTTGGTAATTTTGGGTTGCTGATTCCAAAAATGTAATCAGATTTGTTCTATCCGCTCTAGTTTTTGAGATAACTAAGAATGATCATATTAGTAGCGCAATTGTTTTGTACAGTCCTAGAGTCAGGTGCTATCAGTGGCATTTTGACTTTAGTCTGCATTCATATTATATGTAATTACTGTGCATATATTACCAAAAATGTAATAAAACTTTATCACTAGCACTTGTTTAGTCAACACGCAAAAAGGATCGTTTCGAGGACTTCCTGGAATGTGATATGCCCGGACAGTCACGCTTAAGGGTCCAACAGTAATCTGCCATCATGTGGGCATCCCGAAGTCCCTGGTATCTCTCTTCCATTATTTTTATATCTTGGTGAAATATTTCACCTTGCTCCTCACTAAAGTCGCCAAGATTCTCCGGAAATAAATGTAAATGGTTATGGAGGTAGTGCAATTTTATGCTCATGTTGCATCCAAGTTCACAAAAACTCGACAGCATGTTTCCAACTAATTCAGAATAATTGTCTGCTTTAAAGTTACCCAGAAAGTTTTGCACAACTAAAACAAATGATGATCAGGCTGTGGACTCTGTTTTGTTCATGGAATCAATAAAATTTAGATCGTTTATTAACTTTCTAATTTGAGGTCCATCAAAATTCCAGCTTTAAGTTTGTCTATGCTCAATTCTGGAAACTTTCTGCATAAGTAATTAAAACAGGTACCATCTTTGTTCAGTGCCTTAACAAATTGCTCCATCAAGCCAAGCTTTATATGTAATGTTGGCAGTAGAACTCTTTTTCGATCAATGAGAGGCTTATTGACAACTTTAAATTCATCCCTCAACGGCCACTGTTTCTTTGTCCAGTGCATATCTTTTGCCCTGCTATCCCACAGACATATAAAGCATGGATATTTGGTGAATCCCATTTGCTGGCCAAGCAAGAAGTTCATCATTTTAAGATCTACACAAACCATCCAGTTATATTCTAAATACTTCAATTTTTCCAGAACTGTGCTTATTGTAGCATACTACTCCTTCATTGTAGTAGAATGAGCAATTGGAATTGAGCCATATTTGTTTCCATTGTGTAAGAGAGCACCCTTCAAACTTCTTTTAGAGCTGTCAATGAAAAGTCGCCACTCATCTGGTGTATAACTTACACCCATTTTGTTAACAAGACCTCCTACATTAGTACAAAACACAAGGTTGTTTTCTTTACAAAAGAATGGAATAAAACCTTGCTCTCTGCTGCGATAAAATGTAACCTTTGTTTCAGCAGTCAGTAATTTTTTTTCTTTCAATCTTGAAGCCAAAAGTTCTGAAGATTCCTTGGAGAGATATAGATCTTGGATTAGATCATTTAGTTTAAGCTGGTCGAAGCGTTGAGCATCTGAAAAATCATCTTCGAAATCACTATCACGGTCACTTGTCGTTCCACATGCCACTGCTGTCTCATCTTCTAGCAGGGAATCAGAAATCTGACTGAAAGTTAGAATTGGTATGTCATCTCCGTGTGGAACAGGTCGCCTAGCAGAATCTAAATCTGGATATTTCCACTTTTTGTGATTTTTTTCCATTAATTCCCTTAATATTCACAACACAGAAATAAGTCATCATAGTGGTTCTTGGGCTCTCTCCAAACCACTGGAATTCCAAATTTTAAACATTTTCTTTTCCCACAAGTCCACTGTCGCAGGTGTTCAACACATGTTTTGCAAGCAATATGAGGAGCCCAAGACTTGTCCTGGTCACCTAGTTTTACTTTAAAGTAAGCAAAGTATGCCTTTTTCACAAAAACAGTAATATGCTTCCTATGTTCTTCTTTGAAAGTGTACTCTCCACAAATATAACAAAATAAATGTGGTGAAAGAAAACATGCTCTTCTTGAAGATGATGCCATTCTCTGTTAGAAGTGTAATAAAATAAGTAGCATACTAACATGCATGCAGTGGCTTAAAATCTAAAAAAAAGGCAATTCTGGGAAGATTCTTGGAAAAATGAAACTGAGAGTAAACAAGCAGTTTTTTTTGTAAAGGACTAGACAGCAATAGTTTTTTTTTACATAGCCTTATATAGAAAATATTGTAATAATACAAAAATGTCTGTATCTCAAAAACTAGAGCTGCTACAGACAAGTAAATGTGATAGTTGGATTGAGCACGCCTCATTTATGTACAATCAAGAGTAAAATGTTTGGCACCAAAAAAGAAATTTTTTTGTAGGGCTGTGTTATCTATATATTTATTATGCATTATAAAATTGACAGTGCAAGACAAAAATAGATAGTACAAACAAGAGTTACAAAGACAATATATAAAGCACGAATGACCACGTTCGCAGAATCAACTAAACCTAAAAGCAAAACCAAAGAAAAAATATTGCAAACAGTGCAATGACACTGCGAAAAGTAAGACAATACAAGCGATAATACAGTGTATAAACACAAAATTGTATAGAAATAAAGGATAAAAAAGAGAGGGAGACATTCACAAACAATTTAATAAAAAAAACTAAGGTACAGAGAAAAATATAATGACAACAACACTGAGACGTTTCGCCACACCTAAACAATTACTGTCGTGAGGGACCAGTAACAATCTGAACCTCGGCAAGGTTTTTAGCCTTGAACCGGAATTACCGCTCAATTGAGACTCACAAACTAAACCCTATAGAATGCTCATGAAGGCCCTGTGTGAACTGGGATATTCCCTTCACAAGTCACCAACCCAACCGCCCACATAAATATGAAACATATAACATAGAATACGTCAAAGAGTAAATAGATTATGCTCTGAGGAAGGCTCAATATTACACCGAACAGTGGTACAGTTTACAAACAAACAAACCACTTATCTTCAAAAGGAAACAAAATCCCGGCCTCCGCAACAACAAGAATGGTGTACATATTACACCTAACAGTGGTACAGTTTACAAACAAACAAACCACTTATCTTCAAAAGGAAACAAAATACCGGCCTCCGCAACAACAAGAATGGTGTACATCAGCTATCACACAGTCCGAATAAATCCAACAATGATAGGTACTGGAACTTCTAGGTGACAATGGCATTCAGACGGAATGTCGACATCGGGTGCTGAAATCTTGTAAAACTTGTAACCTCGTACTTCTAGTAGATACTTGCTCACGAAAAACTTGAACTGGTAACACTGTAGATCTTGTAGAACTGGAAACGCCGCACATCTTCACTTGATCTCCTTGAAGTTGGTACAATGTCAAACACACCACTATATGTTAGTGGTTGGTCTGGGGAATACTGTTCAAGTACTATAGATGAGATAACCCCATGTCACTGGCGACCACTTATGTTACCGCTGGATTTGCTGTAACACCTTCTGCAGGCGGGAATGCTGGACAATGTTTATATATATATATATATATATATATATATATATATATATATATATATATATATATATATATATATATATATATATATATATATATATATATATATATATAATTTCGCTGATAAATGGCAATCAGCTTTAGTCGGGCTTAAGGGTGGCCGGCAGGTGTGTGACTATGTAGATAACAACATAAGAGAATGTTAAATGGGTTCTGGCATACCTGATCAGACTGAAATCACACACCACTGCAAACATAGGAGTCAGGAAATGTTCGGAACAGCTGTAACGTTTTAAACAGTTATTGACGACACAGCAAACGTTGACATCAGAAACAACAAACTGTCACAGGTTACTACGGGTATAAAATACGTGGCAAATGGTTGTAGCACATAGTATCAAATAGACATCAATATAATCCACAGGATCAATTATCCATCAACGGGAACAACATCGTAATTCTTATTAAACATCAGCAACTCTCTCAGTGCAATAATATCCATGGGAACAATATCCATCAACGGGAACAACATCGTAATTCTTATTAAACATCAGCAACTCTCTCAGTACAATAACATCCATGGGAACAATATCCATCAAGGGAAATATGAATCATGATAATAACAATGGCCGGTACAATCCATGGCCTGAAAATATATTCCATCTCTATTAAATTCCCTTCACAAAAATATATTCTGGAACACACTAGCGAAAATGATAAACGTCCATTTCCCAGCTCTGCCAGCAAGCGTACTCTCACGAAAAATCAGCTGCTCAAAACAGCTCAGTAAAAATTATTCAAGCCCAAACTCGCAGCTTTGAGATGTGAGCTGAATTCATCCGCCTTTCCCCCCAAAACTAATTCAAAGAACGTTCTGCCAGTTTCTTTATCCTATCTTTAAACAAAGTAACAACTAGTCAGGTAACAGTTTAAACATTACTCCGCCTTCCACACCTCAACTAAGAAATTCTCTCCTCACGCAGAGCGTGTTTACAAGCGTGTACAAAAAACCGACCCGTACATTCCAGTCTTTAACACTTAACTCCCCTTAATTAAAATATGACTTAACAAATACAGCAACGAAAGCCCACCTACTTTTAGCGATTGACGGGCACTGAAATCGCACGCTAGCATGCAGACGTCGCAGAGCAAGATGGACGTCTAACTAGTGGGAGAAGGGGAAGAGTCATAGGACACAACCCAGAATTGTCACTCATTGGTAATCCAGAAATATAACGACACGTTCGCAAGAAGTCAGTACAGTTTTACCAACTCACGCAGAGAAAGCGGAAGACTGTCCCAGAGCCTAATAGTTTTTTCTTTTCCATTATTAATAATTTCTTCTTGCAGGTTACTAGATAGCTAAATGTGCTAAAGACTGTTTTTTACATTACATCTATTCATTGATGGTTAATCGCACGATTTTTCCTTTATGACTTACAACATGAAGAAGTAATTCATAGTTATATGCTTCATGTTCATCTAGATTATTAGATCATCATTACAGACTGTCATGGGCCCACGCTTTCATGCTGATTATATTTAAACAGAGTGATCAGTTATAACGAAGCAACTGTGAAGAATAAGAGCAAAAGAAAGTTAACTATTGATATTCGATGTGAAACTAATCAAGTCACTATGTGTCTTCAGTCCTATAAAAGTATAAGTCTACACATTACGTGTTTGGCGTCTAATCAGAAAGAAACTAGCAAAGCGTACGTCCGGATAGCAGTATTCACAAGATTTCCTAAGTTACAAGGAAGATCTCCACGCCTGCGTTTCAATATGTAGGTAGTGTAGCATTTTATTTTATTCACCTGTTTATCAAGTGCTCACAAGTTTATTTGCATACTTGTGTATTATATATATATATATATATATATATATATATATATATATATATATATATATATATATATATATATATATATATATATACGAGGGTGAGTCAAATGAAAACCGGAAATATGTTATAACAATAAGAATAATCATGCCATTATATTGTAACTTGCCAATATTGTTGTCCTGGATGTCTCGAGTGTCATGCACGCGCCATCGCGGTGATGACGCATAAGGTGACGTCATAATGACGTTTTAAAGATGGCCGCCCCGCTAGTGGAATGCACCAAACAGCAGCAGCGTTCTTTTATTTAATTTTTGATCAGCGAAGGGGTGAAACCAATAGAAATTCATCGGCGAATGAAGCTCAAGTACGGTGATGCATGCATGTCAAGGTCGCAGGTGTATGAATGGTGTACAAAGTTCAAAAACGGCGTGATTTCTGTGACAGATTGTTCACGACCGGGTCAGGCACACAGAGTAGTGACTCCAGAATCGATAGCAACCGTTGAACGACTCGTACAGGGAAACCGCCGATTGACTGTGGATGATATTGCCACACATCTTGACATCAGTCACGGTTCAGCACACCACATCATCTCTGGAGTAAGCTGCCGTGGCACCCACCTTGCAGACACGTTGTGGTACAGTAGCACATCAGAGATGATGTGGTGTGCTGAACCGTGACTGATGTCAAGATGTGTGGCAATATCATCCACAGTCAATCGGCGGTTTCCCTGTACGAGTCGTTTAACGGTTGCTATCGATTCTGGAGTCACTACTCTGTGTGCCTGACCCGGTCGTGAACAATCTGTCACAGAAATCACGCCGTTTTTGAACTTTGTACACCATTCATACACCTGCGACCTTGACATGCATGCATCACCGTACTTGAGCTTCATTCGCCGATGAATTTCTATTGGTTTCACCCCTTCGCTGATCAAAAATTGAATAAAAGAACGCTGCTGCTGTTTGGTGCATTCCACTAGCGGGGCGGTCATCTTTAAAACGTCATTATAACGTCACCTTATGCGTCATCACCGCGATGGCGCATGCATGACACTCGAGACATCCAGGACAACAATATTGGCAAGTTACAATATAATGGCATGATTATTCTTATTGTTATAACATATTTCCTGTTTTCATTCGACTCACCCTCGTATATAAAGTTAAACCCGCCCAAAAGCCTATTGCCTGAGTTAAGTTAAAGCACGCACAAGTTGATTCTCCTAGAAATCAAGTTCAACTGACTCAGAAGCGTATTTCTTGAATGAAGAATTCACACTCACAAGTTGATGAGTCTATATATCAAGATCTTATATTCACAAGTTGATTCGCCAAGATATCAAGATGTGACGGTATTGCCTTCCCTGCTTTGCAGTAGTGGTCCAACAGTGGCCAAAACTCAAGAGTATGTAATATGGGCTTTAAAGGTATCTACCTTCGCACAAGATTACTCTAGGCAGAGATGTAGATAGAAGGGTGATGACACTTCTATTACAAAGGGATCCTTCACAAGATATTCAGAATAAGCGAGAACAAAACTGCTTTGGCTGAGTATGTTAACTCTGTAATTCTGACGACGCTTTTGTGAAGGATTTAACACATTAACTACCGCAAGCCGCTGTCAGCGGCTCACAAAATAATCACATTTGGACCACAAGCCGCTCAGAGCGCCAATCTAATTTTAGTAATAAAACAAATGAAAAATGTACTGAAACACTCTCTGATCTGGTTCGAGATTTTAAGTTGCCACCGGAAAACAAATTCCCAAAGCATGGCTGTTGTAGAACACTGGAAAATTGATATTATGTTCCTATTTTTCAGCATTTTCGGCTAGTTACCAAATCGTGTAAAACTGTTTACCGTGGCAACTTGTGATAGGACTACAAAAAATGCGTGTACATCTCGTCTAATGGCTGAATAGGATAGAAACGTGTTTCAACAATTGACTGATAGATCTAGCGACGAGAACAAGAGTGAAAACGGTGTGCACATTGATTGAAATTGTGATTTTGATAGAGATGGGGCGCAAGCAGTTATAATTGTGAAAATATTGCAAGTCCTCGGCCATCGGAAGGCCGTTAAATAGCAACAACCTCTATTAGAGTTACAACCAGTGTTTATTGTAATAGTACATTCATTTATCTTTAAAATGACTTGTAATTCATAAAAATCTGTAAACAATTACGAAAACTACAGCTTACTTTGTGCAAACACCTACAGGATGAAAATGGGAAACAAATTTTATTCGGCCACAGTGTGTTTTTCAATTCGGTAGTTAATGTGTTAAGCACTTATTACTTTCAGCTCGTTTAAGACCCCACCCCTGATTTACTCAGTGGAATTCTATTATTCTAGTATAGCTCTGTTTAGAGTGTGTGTAGTAATTTGACTGAGACAAACATGCAGTAACTTTAAAATGATTAAGTCGAAGTTAAATTTGTAACATTACAAATAACAAAATTTAATAATCACTTTAGGATTTAACAGTTGAAAAATAATTTGAACAGTTATGGATCAAAAAAAGTTATCATCACAGTCTTTAGGGAATGTGAGATGTTACAAGAAGTTCAAGTGGCAGCATATATTTGAACTTAGCTGCCAATGACGGTTCTGCTCCTTCTTATGGGTTGGTTCTTTTCGCTCTGCTCACGCTTGTCTCTGATCAAGGTTGTCGGGGGTAGCTCGTTTCCCAGAAACGTCAAGGAGAGTCTACCACGTGGGTCCTTCGTCTTAAAGCTTAGGCCACGGTTCCCTTTTTGTTCCAGAGATGGTACTTTCTGCTGGTACCACCAATAACTATGGTAAAAGAATAGAACGAAACGCTCTTCTGAGTATGGCGTTTTCCACCCCATAGTTATGGGTTCCTATCTTCCCATACCACCATTCCAATTACTCAGGCTTTGCCCTCGATGAGAATTAAATTTAATCCCTCGGGATAAACTTTCCTTTACATTTAAATAGAAAGCTTTAGCTTTACATGACATTTAAATGAAAAAGTTAAAAATACAGATAGAGTCTGTTTACATATACATCTCCACTGATTGAAAAGTGTTCATAATGTAACTTGAATACGTTTTCATTTATGTTTTACACTGATTGAAAAGTTTGAAACTTCCATTAACTTTAAAATGAATATTTTCACATAGACATTTACACTGGTTTAAGCTTGAAAACTTACATTAATTTTAAAGTGACTATGTTTATAGGGACATTTACACTGCTTTGAAAATGTAAGTATTATTTTTAGAACTCATCCAACTGCAATGCAAATTCTGTTGTACTAAGCATGTTGCACAATATGTTTTCAACATTCTCAGCCATTTCATATATTCTTCTTTGAACAGAGGTATTGCTGAGCGGAATTGCTTTAATTAACTATTTGTTCAGGTGACTTATGCATAACTGTACTCACAGACTTCCTTATAGCTGGCAAAATCAAATTTTCTCCGATTGTGTGATGCTTTTCAGATTTAGCTATCACCATTGAAATTTTGTATGAAACTCGCAAACCATCACACCTTTGTTGTGAAGTGTTGACAAACATGTCACGAAGAGCTTTACGTTTCTGAAAGTTCTCACGAAGTGACTGAGAACATGTCAAACTTTTATCTGTTTAATCAGGGTTAATTTTTTTCAAATGTTCAAGTAGTCTGGAAGGTTTCATAGCCTCATTTGAAAAGGCCCTCTCACATAATTGACAGTTGTTGGTTATTTAGTGGTGGAATAAATCAATATTTCAGATATTCCACGCTGTATTGTCTGTACTTCTTTTTGGTTTGTTCTCCCTTTTCCATATTTGTTCTGAATTCTGGAACAAAGAATTGATTTTACAATTTTGCAGACAGAAAAATGTTTCTTCGAGTAAACAACAAAAACTAATTTAAAAGTGGCTTTACAAAAATGTTGACACAAATGTTCTTACCAGTTTACTCTTCTATTTTATAAAGTTTCTTAACCACAGCCATAAATAAATTAGAAAAATACAACAATCAGAAAAAACAAAACACAATTAGCAACAACCACACCAACACTGAAGTAACCCAATAATCATTTCATAAAGTATAATAATAGTTATTTAATATGAACAAAATATAAAATAACGCACTATATTGATAGGTCTTCAGATTTAAAAATTGGGAGACGATAGCCTAACTACAAAGTGTGCAGATCCCGGTAACAAATTAAAAGGATGCAATATAATGGACTGAACAGCAATATTCAATATACGGCAAATCTGTATCAAAGTGTATCTGCTTAATTAATATTAATTAATGTTAGTAAAACTCATGCTAGCTCTGTGCAAACAAACAAAAAATATAAGTATAAAAACTTACCTTATCAACAGGATGAAATAGTTTGATGCTCGGTACACGCTTATTTGAAACCACTTTTTACAAGAAAAGCTGAGAAAGTTTGTTGGTTTTGCTCATAGGCAGCGCCAAGTTGCAATAGACGGGAAACGTACATCGCGTCAGTCGATTTATGAAAGTCTGAATGTGAGGTAGGAAAGCCGGTTCAGGGGTTCAAAGACTGATTTCTACTGGCAAGTACTGTTAAAAACTTGCTCCCTTGAACCTCTTCTCTTATTTTTTATTACCAATACGCGAATATTTAGTTACCACTATCCCGCGCAAACACTGAGACAATAAAATCCGCAACAAAGCAAAGTTGGTATTTTCTGAAACACCAGCAGGTATCTAATTTAGTCCATGACATCGGCACGAATCATTTCTCTTTCTTCAGGAATGAACGAATGAACAATAGGTGTTTGGTTAACCCCCTTTCTTAGCAGTTCCCGACTACAGTTTATGGTCAGCGATGGTCACCTGAGCTCAGAATGGCACGCATAGACGAAACTATGCCTTGCTTAATTATCTTAGTAATACAACCATCCACATCGTCCCCGCTTCACTGATATTGTCTCTCAAATCCACAATTCCTTTCTCCCCCGCACGTACTGAATTTAGCCTATCAAATCCTGAACCCCCCTTACTACTGAACGCCCACTGTTTATTACTGATCGCCCCCCCCCCGGCCCCTTTTTTCCGAATCGCCCCCTTGGATCCTTCCAACACCCCCGGGGGGGGGGGGGCGGTACCGCCCACTTTGGGAACCACTGTACTAGTACGTTATCGTAGAGCTTCCGCTAACCTTCATGTGGTAGCGGCTAGTGCGGTCGGTCAACGTCCATGTTGATTATTATTGACTATGTATTTTTTCTACCATGACCATTGCTGACGAAGAATGTCTGTGAACTACTAATGTAAAGTATCGTCAAGAATAAAATATATTGTCGTCACCAAGAGTACAGCTTTTATTCATTACGGTACCAGTTGGTTATGCTGTATTGATTCATCCTCCAGA
This sequence comes from Oreohelix idahoensis, assembly GCA_024509875.1. Classification (NCBI taxonomy): domain Eukaryota; kingdom Metazoa; phylum Mollusca; class Gastropoda; order Stylommatophora; family Oreohelicidae; genus Oreohelix; species Oreohelix idahoensis. The sequence goes on from JAMPIV010019664.1 coordinate 109,246, forward strand.
GTTACCGGGTTCCATCACAGATCATCAACATATGCCAAAGTACGGCCCACAAGATATTCGCGTCATTTAGAAATACGTCGGCCACATTAGTAAACCCGACACCAATGACAACATAAGAGACATACGAAAACCCCCAATGGTAACAAGTGTCGTGAAGTGTTCTGTTTTCACAATACGTCCTTCTGTGTAACGCTGATCAAACCGCGCACCATACATTGTAAGAACTGCTTGATACACGAACCAATGAAAAAGCATCTTTATGCCGTGTTTACAGAAACATTAGGCAGTCAAGAATGGAGTCTCAATATGTGCAAATCACTTGAGGAAGGAATTTAAGTACACCCTAATGAGAGAAGTACCACATGGAAGACGCTTTTTGTCAATTTGACGTTACATTTTTTGACTGCAAGCTATAAACTCCTTAAATAATATTTTTTTGGGTTTTTCGTGCATTAAAAGCGTGTGTTTAAAATATTTTTTTTTATTTTCTTCTTTTTAGTGTTAGAAAAATAATGACATACTACATAAACAATATTTTTACTTATTGTAAATCTAATCTAAAATTTCTTAAGCGATCCATTTCTTTTAGAGCGTCAATATTACATGGCCTTGTGCCTGTTAATTTGGTGCAATAAATTTCTTCAATTTGAAGGCCATCTTGAGATCGAACTCGACTTTCCCGTGATTCATAATTTTATAATTTGGATTGTTTCCCTTGATTTAGCTAAGCACCTATTTGAGAACTGCCCTGTTTTACGCGTAGAGAAAAAAATAAAGCACACCGCGTACTCTTGAATTTTTCATTAACTTGATTATGGCCCCTGATTTGTTTACATTTCTTAACGAAAAGCTTTAATTACTCATAATGTCATAGTTACAATATTAAATAATTAATAATTGAGTGATTATTGTATTGTCATTGGGAATACACAACTATGCCAAGTTTCAGAGCTGGAAGTGATTGAAAAATCGATTGCATGATTTGAAAGTGACATGAAAGTGACATACAAGTGAAGTTAAATAAAAACGTGTAAAAAAAAAGCGTGTAAAAATAAAATAAACACCGTATTTAGAACTTTGCGCGCTGTGCGATGTTTGCGCTCGCAGTGGTGGGCAGTGACCGAGCAACCCCAATTGACAGTGCACAAAAAAAAAAAACATGTTCTCTATTGCGCATACCATGTTTCGTTAGCAGTTTGTAGAGTAGAAATGTGCGATAAGACTTTTAGGCCTACTTGAATAAAGATTTTAAAAAATCAAGTAATAAATTAAATTACTGGATTATTATATTTACAGCTTACTTATCCCATTAAGGTACCATGAGCTGTAGATATAATAATTGTATGCATAACTTGAATAAAGATTTTTTAAAATCAAGTAATAAATTAAATTACTGGATTATTATATTTACAGCTTACTTATCCCATTAAGGTACCATGAGCTGTAGATATAATAATTGTATGCATAACTTGAATAAAGATTTTAAAAAATCAAGTAATAAATTAAATTACTGGATTATTATATTTACAGCTTACTTATCCCATTAAGGTACCATGAGCTGTAGATATAATAACTGAATGCATAACTTGAATAAAGATTTTAAAAAATCAAGTAATAAATTAAATTACTGGATTATTATATTTACAGCTTACTTATCCCATTAAGGTACCATGAGCTGTAGATATAATAATAGTATGCATAACTTGAATAAAGATTTTTAAAAATCAAGTAATAAATTAAATTACTGTATTATTATATTTACAGCTTACTTATCCCATTAAGGTACCATGAGCTGTAGATATAATAATTGTATGCATAACTTGAATAAAGATTTTTAAAAATCAAGTAATAAATTAAATTACTGGATTATTATATTTACAGCTTACTTATCCCATGAAGGTACCATGAGCTGTAGATATAATAATTGTATGCATAACTTGAATAAAGATTTTAAAAAATCAAGTAATAAATTAAATTACTGGATTATTATATTTACAACTTACTTATCCCATTAAGGTACCATGAGCTGTAGATATAATAATTGTATGCATAACTTGAATAAAGTTTTTAAAAAATCAAGTAATAAATTAAATTACCTGATTATTATATTTACAGCTTACTTATCCCATTAAGGTACCATGAGCTGTAGATATAATAATTGTATGCATAACTTGAATAAAGATTTTAAAAAATCAAGTAATAAATTAAATTACTGGATTATTATATTTACAGCTTACTTATCCCATTAAGGTACCATGAGCTGTAGATATAATAATTGTATGCATAACTTGAATAAAGATTTTTAAAAATCAAGTAATAAATTAAATTACCTGATTATTGTATTTACAGCTTACTTATCCCATTAAGGTACCATGAGCTGTAGATATAATAATTGTATGCATAACTTGAATAAAGATTTTAAAAAATCAAGTAATAAATTAAATTACTGGATTATTATATTTACAGCTTACTTATCCCATTAAGGTACCATGAGCTGTAGATATAATAATTGTATGCATAACTTGAATAAAGATTTTTAAAAATCAAGTAATAAATTAAATTACTAGATTATTATATTTACAGCTTACTTATCCCATTAAGGTACCATGAGCTGTAGATATAATAATTGTATGCATAACTTAGCAACGGGCCCCTGAGCCTTGAACGTTATTTTAAGGGTTCCTCCAGGATAATAATGTTGAGAAAAGGAGGATGTTCTCCATATAAATTATGTTCTCCATATAGACAATGTTCTTCATATGGACATTGATTTCAAGATAGACAATGTTCTCCATATGGACAATATTTTGAAGATAGATAATGTTCTCCATATAGACAAGATTCTCCATATAGACAAGATTTTCCATATAGACAGTATTCTCCATAAAGACAATGTTCTCCATATGGACACTGTTCTTTATGTAGAGTGAAGTAGACGATGAATAATAGCAATGACAGTATACACTCGTGTCTTCCTCCAGATGTTATAGCAGACGCACATGTTATTACAGTTGCGTAAAATGAATGAACTCTTTGTTTCCTTCATGAATGAAATGTGTACAGTGTTGTATGATTCATGTTGTGATCACGAGATCTCTTTAACAAGTACTTGCCCATTCAGTGCTACCATTGTGCTGAATTGATACAACTTTAGTGTATTTATTGTTTTTTTAATCTCGTGACATTTCTTCACCTCCATCATCATCATCATCCCCCTACAGATCCACATGGAACATAGTTCAACAAAGGCATGCCAAGTTCCCCCCCCCCCCCCCCCCCCCTGTCCTGTGCTATCCTTTTAGAATCTTTCCATGCCTTTTTTTTCCCTTTAATTTGTATCTACATTTCTCTTATCCGTGTTTTTTTTTAAACCTCTTCCTACTTATCTTAACTTGGGGGTACCAGAACAAGGACTGCCTTGTAACTTGAAAGAAAAGAGTGACAAAGGAATGGTGGAAAGCACGAAAGAGATAGAAGAGGAACGATGGAGAGGTTGAAGAGAAGATGGAAAACCATCAGCAGATTCAAGAGCTTGGCGAAGCAAGGGCAGTGGTGAAGTCTGGGAGGCCTTCTTGAAACAGGGAGGCACGGAAAAGAAAAAGCTCTACAGAAATTCTGGTCTTTACATCGAAGAATGAATAGGAAAAGTACAAAACAACCCATCCCTAATATTCAAATCACGACCGGAATCAGCCTGAAGACGGATACAGAAAAGACACGTCGCTTTTATGTGGCTCACACAGATAAAGGGGATGTAGATCAGTGGTTCTCAACGCGGGCCACGATATATTTCTAGGGGGCCATGCCATATTTCTAGCAGTAAGATGGTGAAGTACATTCTTTCCAGCTAACAGCAACTTTGGGGGGGGGGGGGGGGGGGGGCGGTACACGCTTATTTGAAACCACTTTTTACAAGAAAAGCTGAGAAAGTTTGTTGGTTTTGCTCATAGGCAGCGCCAAGTTGCAATAGACGGGAAACGTACATCGCGTCAGTCGATTTATGAAAGTCTGAATGTGAGGTAGGAAAGCCGGTTCAGGGGTTCAAAGACTGATTTCTACTGGCAAGTACTGTTAAAAACTTGCTCCCTTGAACCTCTTCTCTTATTTTTTATTACCAATACGCGAATATTTAGTTACTACTATCCCGCGCAAACACTGAGACAATAAAATCCGCAACAAAGCAAAGTTGGTATTTTCTGAAACACCAGCAGGTATCTAATTTAGTCCATGACATCGGCACGAATCATTTCTCTTTCTTCAGGAATGAACGAATGAACAATAGGTGTTTGGTTAACCCCCTTTCTTAGCAGTTCCCGACTACAGTTTATGGTCAGCGATGGTCACCTGAGCTCAGAATGGCACGCATAGACGAAACTATGCCTTGCTTAATTATCTTAGTAATACAACCATCCACATCGTCCCCGCTTCACTGATATTGTCTCTCAAATCCACAATTCCTTTCTCCCCCGCACGTACTGAATTTAGCCTATCAAATCCTGAACCCCCCTTACTACTGAACGCCCACTGTTTATTACTGATCGCCCCCCCCCCCGGCCCCTTTTTTCCGAATCGCCCCCTTGGATCCTTCCAACACCCCCGGGGGGGGGGGCGGTACCGCCCACTTTGGGAACCACTGTACTAGTACGTTATCGTAGAGCTTCCGCTAACCTTCATGTGGTAGCGGCTAGTGCGGTCGGTCAACGTCCATGTTGATTATTATTGACTATGTATTTTTTCTACCATGACCATTGCTGACGAAGAATGTCTGTGAACTACTAATGTAAAGTATCGTCAAGAATAAAATATATTGTCGTCACCAAGAGTACAGCTTTTATTCATTACGGTACCAGTTGGTTATGCTGTATTGATTCATCCTCCAGAGTTACCGGGTTCCATCACAGATCATCAACATATGCCAAAGTACGGCCCACAAGATATTCGCGTCATTTAGAAATACGTCGGCCACATTAGTAAACCCGACACCAATGACAACATAAGAGACATACGAAAACCCCCAATGGTAACAAGTGTCGTGAAGTGTTCTGTTTTCACAATACGTCCTTCTGTGTAACGCTGATCAAACCGCGCACCATACATTGTAAGAACTGCTTGATACACGAACCAATGAAAAAGCATCTTTATGCCGTGTTTACAGAAACATTAGGCAGTCAAGAATGGAGTCTCAATATGTGCAAATCACTTGAGGAAGGAATTTAAGTACACCCTAATGAGAGAAGTACCACATGGAAGACGCTTTTTGTCAATTTGACGTTACATTTTTTGACTGCAAGCTATAAACTCCTTAAATAATATTTTTTTGGGTTTTTCGTGCATTAAAAGCGTGTGTTTAAAATATTTTTTTTATTTTCTTCTTTTTAGTGTTAGAAAAATAATGACATACTACATAAACAATATTTTTACTTATTGTAAATCTAATCTAAAATTTCTTAAGCGATCCATTTCTTTTAGAGCGTCAATATTACATGGCCTTGTGCCTGTTAATTTGGTGCAATAAATTTCTTCAATTTGAAGGCCATCTTGAGATCGAACTCGACTTTCCCGTGATTCATAATTTTATAATTTGGATTGTTTCCCTTGATTTAGCTAAGCACCTATTTGAGAACTGCCCTGTTTTACGCGTAGAGAAAAAAATAAAGCACACCGCGTACTCTTGAATTTTTCATTAACTTGATTATGGCCCCTGATTTGTTTACATTTCTTAACGAAAAGCTTTAATTACTCATAATGTCATAGTTACAATATTAAATAATTAATAATTGAGTGATTATTGTATTGTCATTGGGAATACACAACTATGCCAAGTTTCAGAGCTGGAAGTGATTGAAAAATCGATTGCATGATTTGAAAGTGACATGAAAGTGACATACAAGTGAAGTTAAATAAAAACGTGTAAAAAAAAAGCGTGTAAAAATAAAATAAACACCGTATTTAGAACTTTGCGCGCTGTGCGATGTTTGCGCTCGCAGTGGTGGGCAGTGACCGAGCAACCCCAATTGACAGTGCACAAAAAAAAAACATGTTCTCTATTGCGCATACCATGTTTCGTTAGCAGTTTGTAGAGTAGAAATGTGTGATAAGACTTTTAGGCCTACTTGAATAAAGATTTTAAAAAATCAAGTAATAAATTAAATTACTGGATTATTATATTTACAGCTTACTTATCCCATTAAGGTACCATGAGCTGTAGATATAATAATTGTATGCATAACTTGAATAAAGATTTTTAAAAATCAAGTAATAAATTAAATTACTGGATTATTATATTTACAGCTTACTTATCCCATTAAGGTACCATGAGCTGTAGATATAATAATTGTATGCATAACTTGAATAAAGATTTTAAAAAATCAAGTAATAAATTAAATTACTGGATTATTATATTTACAGCTTACTTATCCCATTAAGGTACCATGAGCTGTAGATATAATAACTGAATGCATAACTTGAATAAAGATTTTAAAAAATCAAGTAATAAATTAAATTACTGGATTATTATATTTACAGCTTACTTATCCCATTAAGGTACCATGAGCTGTAGATATAATAATAGTATGCATAACTTGAATAAAGATTTTTAAAAATCAAGTAATAAATTAAATTACTGTATTATTATATTTACAGCTTACTTATCCCATTAAGGTACCATGAGCTGTAGATATAATAATTGTATGCATAACTTGAATAAAGATTTTTAAAAATCAAGTAATAAATTAAATTACTGGATTATTATATTTACAGCTTACTTATCCCATGAAGGTACCATGAGCTGTAGATATAATAATTGTATGCATAACTTGAATAAAGATTTTTAAAAATCAAGTAATAAATTAAATTACTGGATTATTATATTTACAACTTACTTATCCCATTAAGGTACCATGAGCTGTAGATATAATAATTGTATGCATAACTTGAATAAAGATTTTAAAAAATCAAGTAATAAATTAAATTACCTGATTATTATATTTACAGCTTACTTATCCCATTAAGGTACCATGAGCTGTAGATATAATAATTGTATGCATAACTTGAATAAAGATTTTAAAAAATCAAGTAATAAATTAAATTACTGGATTATTATATTTACAGCTTACTTATCCCATTAAGGTACCATGAGCTGTAGATATAATAATTGTATGCATAACTTGAATAAAGATTTTTAAAAATCAAGTAATAAATTAAATTACCTGATTATTGTATTTACAGCTTACTTATCCCATTAAGGTACCATGAGCTGTAGATATAATAATTGTATGCATAACTTGAATAAAGATTTTAAAAAATCAAGTAATAAATTAAATTACTGGATTATTATATTTACAGCTTACTTATCCCATTAAGGTACCATGAGCTGTAGATATAATAATTGTATGCATAACTTGAATAAAGATTTTTAAAAATCAAGTAATAAATTAAATTACTAGATTATTATATTTACAGCTTACTTATCCCATTAAGGTACCATGAGCTGTAGATATAATAATTGTATGCATAACTTAGCAACGGGCCCCTGAGCCTTGAACGTTATTTTAAGGGTTCCTCCAGGATAATAATGTTGAGAAAAGGAGGATGTTCTCCATATAAATTATGTTCTCCATATAGACAATGTTCTTCATATGGACATTGATTTCAAGATAGACAATGTTCTCCATATGGACAATATTTTGAAGATAGATAATGTTCTCCATATAGACAAGATTCTCCATATAGACAAGATTCTCCATATAGACAGTATTCTCCATAAAGAGAATGTTCTCCATATGGACACTGTTCTTTATGTAGAGTGAAGTAGACGATGAATAATAGCAATGACAGTATACACTCGTGTCTTCCTCCAGATGTTATAGCAGACGCACATGTTATTACAGTTGCGTAAAATGAATGAACTCTTTGTTTCCTTCATGAATGAAATGTGTACAGTGTTGTATGATTCATGTTGTGATCACGAGATCTCTTTAACAAGTACTTGCCCATTCAGTGCTACCATTGTGCTGAATTGATACAACTTTAGTGTATTTATTGTTTTTTTAATCTCGTGACATTTCTTCACCTCCATCATCATCATCATCCCCCTACAGATCCACATGGAACATAGTTCAACAAAGGCATGCCAAGTTCCCCCCCCCCCCCCTGTCCTGTGCTATCCTTTTAGAATCTTTCCATGCCTTTTTTTTTCCCTTTAATTTGTATCTACATTTCTCTTATCCGTGTTTTTTTTTAAACCTCTTCCTACTTATCTTAACTTGGGGGTACCAGAACAAGGACTGCCTTGTAACTTGAAAGAAAAGAGTGACAAAGGAATGGTGGAAAGCACGAAAGAGATAGAAGAGGAACGATGGAGAGGTTGAAGAGAAGATGGAAAACCATCAGCAGATTCAAGAGCTTGGCGAAGCAAGGGCAGTGGTGAAGTCTGGGAGGCCTTCTTGAAACAGGGAGGCACGGAAAAGAAAAAGCTCTACAGAAATTCTGGTCTTTACATCGAAGAATGAATAGGAAAAGTACAAAACAACCCATCCCTAATATTCAAATCACGACCGGAATCAGCCTGAAGACGGATACAGAAAAGACACGTCGCTTTTATGTGGCTCACACAGATAAAGGGGATGTAGATCAGTGGTTCTCAACGCGGGCCACGATATATTTCTAGGGGGCCATGCCATATTTCTAGCAGTAAGATGGTGAAGTACATTCTTTCCAGCTAACAGCAACTTTGGGGGGGGGGGGGGGGGGGGGGGGGGGGGGGGAAAGAACAGAGGTAAATGAGGCTCAGAAGGAGACCATGAGCAAAAAAGGTCGAGAAGCCATGATACGGATGTCCGTCGAGCAATTTGTCACATATTTTTGGGTCGCTCTCTTTGTCCACTATGTCCGTATTCTGTGACAAATTGTTGTACTGACTAATTACGTGCTTTTCAGTGGTCGGCACCTTTTTCTTTCTCTACCATGTAGCAGATATTTTGTATTTTCAAACATTCTTACACTCCTCTCACTGATGTCGTCATGTCTGGTTACCCGTTCCTCCCTGCTGGGAAAGGAACAGATCAGATAATGTTAACCGACAATCATGTTGGTTAATCTCGGGTGTGGCCGATATCAGACTACAGATTAACACTAAAATCGCCCCAGCGACTTTAGTTAAGCATTGATAAGGCAAACGTGTCGCACTTGCCAAGATGGTAAAGAGACGAATTTTGTTTGCGCAAGCGACGGATAGAGAGATTACTTGTCTGTGCGACACATTTTGGACAGACATGAATGATATCATCATTTCCTGTCCACCTGTTTCAAAGACATTACTTTAGAGGAAAGTAAGATGTTGCATCTGAAACACATTGTCGAAAGAGTGTACGGACTTGTCACTTCTATATATGGGAGACGTGACCTCTTGCATCACGCACAGAATTTTCCATGTCGAAATAATTTTGAATTACCCCACCTAAATATGCAGTTTTGAAACGGTTGGCGGGGATTCGAAATAGAGGAACCATCAAATTCCTGATTGGACACCGCCTATAATCGTAACAAACAATTGTGGGGAAAGCAAAGTGCCATATAATCTGACACTTTAGCCAGATTAGAACACTGTGAAAATCACTTTGCCAAGAAACAACCAGACTGCCAGAGTTAAACCTAGGATCAAGGTTCTTATATCGGACCGGACCATTGTTTGAGCAATTTTGAGGACTTAAGAGCCCAGAATAAACCCTACCATTTTAACAAGGTGTTACCAACAGATTACTGGTGACAATGTATATATTTATTATAATATTTATCTGTCGGAGGGAAGGTATTTGTTTTTAGAATCAGGATGCTTTCCTGGCCAAAGATATATCACCCATGATTGATTGATACTTTTGATATATGGGTTGTTTCCCCTGGAGATCGAATTTGGCGTATGAATCTGGATTTCGTTAGTCTGTGCCTTGTTGGGCCAGAAAAAAGATTGTTTTTGCTTAGGTTATGCAGGAATGTTTATGGTCCGAGTCTATGTTTACTCTGTGTCTATTTCAGACGATTCGGTCTTATATCGTGATATCTTGGTATGTCTAAGTGGAACTATTTTTCCTTGTACTGAACTTTGGGGTCAGGGAGTTCTGCGCATGCCGAGAGAGGAGAGAGTGTCTTCCGGGATGATGGAATGCCGGGCGAAAGCCATGTCGAAGACGAGTCCCCAGTCTGTGATCTCTATGATTTGTTATGGGGAAGAAGATAATTTCTGATATGTTTATTAAGTCTACTAGTCCCCAGTGTTTATTCCATAACGCCAGGAGAGGAGAGCGTTTGTGTTTGCTAGTGTATTTCCTATGCCAAGGTAAAGAACTGTTCACTGAACTCTTTCATTCCTAGGCTCAGATGGGCAGACGTCTATATGAATTTACCTATGTCTATATGTCGGGACGACATGTTATCTAGCAACACTGAATATGTTTATATGCAGCAATTATGAGGACAGAATATGCTGATACTTGTGGAAAATATTTGTGTTCATGAACTGAACCTTTATTGAAGATTTTCTATACATCCGTATAGTGAGCGATGCTCAACAAGGAACCAGAAGCCATTTTGGATCCTAACTTTTTGTCGATCATCAATCAGAGAACGGGGATGCCCCTTATTATCAGGTGATGATTAAGAGATCACAGTTATAAAGAAAACCCAATACTGGTGGGTTAACATTATCTTCACATAGATTTGCTGAACTTTACCTAAAGGAATCTTCGCTAGGAAAGAGGTCCTGTTTAGGAGTCATGTTTGAACAGTATTTATTAACTGACATGCTCGGTCAGTAAGGCCTGATGATTGTATTGATAAACAGTGGAAATCTAAGTGCTTGTCTACAGATGTTCCATTGTAATGTTATTCAACATGAATGCTAACTTATGATGGTAGACCATTGATCAACAATATGCTATTTATGTCGACCTGTGTTCCTGTAACGATGCTCGTACTGTCTACGTGTGTACGTCCTATTAAACAGTATGAAACGACCACTGTAGTCCAGCCATCCTTGACTTCCACTTGTGATTGGAGTGAGTGTCCTGTGCACCTGTCGAACTGTCATCCATTCGCGTTTGTCATTATTGATGTTCACACTCACTCATTACATCAGAATATACGTACCTAACAGTACACCTTGTCAGGGCCCCCAACAGTCGGTAACCTGACCCATTTACAGAACATTGTGACTGGACGAGCTATATCACGGAAAAAAAAAACAGTCCATACTAATCTGGTGCAAGAAACAAAGCGTTATTCCCCTGGAGCCTTTATCAATGTGGTGGCCAGTATGGGGAGGCCAGTTTTCTGGGTCAATCTGCACAGTGGACATTTTGAGAAGTCAGCTACTGAGACCAGACCGTTTCCTGTGGCCTGATACGACACACCAGCACTATAACTCTACAGTTGAAGTCAGCATGACCTGCCCTATCGAGCGTATGCGGTAAATAGGTCAGCGCTCGTTGAACAGACGGTGTTTACATAAAACAGACAGCAGTACACAGAACGTTTGAATCGAGTGTTTATCTGTGTTGATAAGAAATGCAGTGATATTGAACTGAGAAGTCCTTCTAGGAACTGTCAACGTTGGATCTTCTTGTGTGCAAATGATTGAACATTGTAATAATTAAATTCAAAATAAATTAATTATTAAAGTGGCAGTTTATTTTACTACAACTATGCCATTATAGAATAACAGCTGTGCTTCTTTGCATTACATTACATTATATATGAGAGATATATATTTATGTTTACATGTTTGCATATTATGTGTGTGTCTATGTCGTGGGAGGTTGGGTGTGTGACTATTATAAAAGATACCACGTCATAGAGGTTTTATAATAGCGTTCTGTAGGTGCGAATTTTCTTAATTGAAAATTTGCTAGCGACAATTTGTTGCTATTTCTGTTAGTTGTGAAGACGCGTTTTTTCTTCGTTGTTTTTGTAATATTTTTTCTGTTCTTTAGTTTTGTTTTGATTTGTTTGTATATTTGTAAGTCTACCCTTTCCTATCATTCAGTTATATACATTTATATTTATACACTTTGACGGAGCTGGTTATTCAAGCTATTAAGAGCTTGTTCCCATTTATTTGGAGATAGATTTCATTATTGCTATTTCAGGTATCTAGTCACATATTGGTATACATTATGTCGACTTTAGATTACTTCATTGAGGTAGGGAAATTCCTAGGCAAGACTGGAGATAAGTTAGAGGAGTATGCTACCAGTCAATATGAAAAAGCACAAAAATTTGAAATTGATAAACTGAAGGCTGAGGAGAAAAAACAAAAAGCCGAGGATAAAAGAATGGAATTAGAATTTGAGCAAAAGAAATTGCAGATGCAAGTAGACGAAAGGAGATTCCAAATGGAAATGGAAAAACAAAATAGAGAAGCTGAGGCTGAACAAAAGAGATTAGACAAAGAAGCTGAACAAAAGAGATTAGACAGAGAAGCTGAGGCTTAACAAAAGAGATTAGACAAAGAAGCTGAACAAAAGAGATTAGACAGAGAAGCTGAGGTTGAACAAAAGAGATTAGACAGAGAAGCTGAGGTTGAACAAAAAAGATTAGATAGAGAAGCTGAAGCCGAGGAGAGAAAGGCAAAAAGAGAACATGAGGAAAAACTGTTAGCATTTGAGTTAGAAAAATTGAAGTTGACAAACATGGGTAATGTTAATCAGTCATCTGGTGGTAGTGTTAAACCTTTTATTTATAAGGTCAAGGTACCACCGTTCAATCCTTCCAGTGACGATATTACATTCTGGCTGGATCGTTTTGAACGTTCTTGCCGAACTCATAATGTGGATAAATCACAATATGCTAACCAGTTGTCAGAAAATTTGAAAGGTGATTCTCTTACAAGTTTAAGCTTGGTTGATGAGACTGACAAGGATAATTATGATGTTATTAGGGCAGCTTTATTGAAAAAATATCAATTAACAGAGGAAGGTTACCGTATTTTGTATAAGAAAATGGTACCTGAATCAGGGGTAGAATTCTCAGAATTCATTGCAAGGACACGTCTTACATTTAATCTTTGGATTGAGCTGTCCAAAACAGAAAAGACATATGAAGCACTTATGGACTTGTTGCTCAGAGACAAGATTATGTCAAGTGTAAATAAACCATTCCTTGAATTCCTACATGAGCGTAAACCCAAGACACTAAAAGAAATGAAGGAATATTGTACCCAATACGTCACGGCACATCCGGACGTAGCTTTTAGCAATGCTAAGGTTAAGGAAAGTATGCCAGTTGCTTGAGCAACACCATACAACCCTAATTATTCACACAAATTTCAGGGACCACAAAACAGGTTTGATAAAAAGGGTAACCATAATAGTTATCAAAACCAAGGTAACCAGTCATTTCAGGGTTCTTCTGCGAAGTACTGGAGACGAGCCGACAGCCCTCGATTCAGGGGTGGTCATAATTACAGAAATTTCCGCAGAGGAAGTCATTATAGAAGCTATCCAAGTCATCCATCATGGAGACAACAAGATCATAATTATAGGGATACTCATTATAATGAATATGATAATGGTAACCATGAGAACTATGACTCAAACCCAAATAGGGGTTACAATAGAGGAAATAATAATGATTACAGAGGCAATAATAATCGAGGTAGATCACAATACAAAAATCATAAATCACATTATCAGGCAAACTCTGCACAGCAAGAGTCACATGAAGCCTATAAACAGACTAAAGATAATAATGACGCTAATAATATGGCATGTGCCGCTTTTGATTTTGGGAGAGCATCTCAGTGCTCCCAATGCAAAACATTATTTGAACCAACTACGGTATCCACTTTAAGTTGTGGCCATCCTCTTCCCGCTCTTCCTGCGTCAGTCGCGCATGATGGAAGAGGTTCTCTTGTCTTACATAAAGGTTTAGTAAATGACAATCCAGTCTCAGTTCTTTTTGATTCTGGATGCACCACAATTGGTGTTAGGCAGTCACTTGTAGATTCTTCTCGTGCCACCGGAAAAGTAGTCAAATGTGTAACATTTGGCGGCACCTTAGAGAAATACTCTACTGCTATCATTAAGATTGCTACTCCTTTCTTTACAGGAGATGTACACGCATGTCTTCTGCCGAATCGATCGCTGATCTTATCATCGGTCGTATTCACGGAGTCAAAGAATGCACTCCACAACAAATTTCCGTTTGGGAAAAACAAAATATGCTAACTGCTAATGCTGTAGTCACTAGAGCTCAAGCTCTTAATATGCCTCAAACTTCATCTACTGAAGATAATGAAGTGCATAACCAAGATGATCCCTTGGTAATTTCTCGTGACTCATTTATAAAACAGCAAGAAGATGATCCGACTCTAAAGAAATTCTTCACGCTTGCAACAAAAGGTGATCCAAATAAAGATACAAATCGTAAATCTTGGATTACAATGAAGAATGGCGTACTTGTACGTATGGTACAAGACTCCACTAAGTCAAGTCATTCTCAGATTCTTGTGCCCAAGAATTTGAGAGTTAAAATTTTGCAGCACGCTCACGACTCTCAGTGTGCTGGACATATGGGTTTTTCTCGTACTAAGTCAAGAGTTCTTGCGGCTTTCTTTTGGCCTTTTGTGAACAAAGACATACGGATTTATTGTCGATCTTGTAAAGTATGTCAAGAGGTCAAATCCAAAGGTCCACGCCATGCTGCACCTATTCAGGCTGCAGACATTCCTATTCGACCATTTCAGAAAATGGCGATAGACATCATTGGTCCATTTAAGATCAAATCTGCTAGAGGACATCAGTTTATCTTGACGTGTGTTGATATGTGCACACGTTGGCTAGAGGCTATTCCTCTGAAGAGCATTACTACTGCTTATATTGCAGATGCTCTTTGGCTTATATTTTCTCGTCTGGGATTCCCCGGAGAAATATTATCAGACCATGGCACCCAACTAATATAGGATACCATGTCTCAAGTAATGTCTACTCTACAGATAGAGAGATCTTTGAGTAGTATCTATCATCCTATGTCCAATGGGATGGTCGAACGGCTAAATAGAACACTCAAAAACTTACTAGGGAAGATAACTGAGGATCATCCTCAAGATTGGGACAGGGTTTTACCCGCGGCCCTCTTCGCTTACAGAGAGGTCCCCAATGAACATACAGGATTTTCTCCCTTTGAACTTGTCTTTGGCGCGCGACCGCGCGGCCCTATGTCTTTACTTCATGATCTTATAACCGCTGATAATATTACCGATGACACAAAATCTTCTTACGAATATGTCATCGCGCTGAGACAGAAGATTATCGAAGCATGCAAATTGGCAACTTCTTCTTCTGAATTTGCTAAGCAGAAAGCAAGACAATTTGCAAATAAGAAAAGAACCTTACGACAACTTTGTCCTGGTGACAAAGCATTTGTTTTGCTACCTTGTAGGGAAAACAGACTTCTTATTTCTTAGAAAGGTCCGTACGATATAATCTCGAAAATTTCCGATGTTGACTACATTGTCGATATTGATGGAAAGCATAAAACCTTACACATCAATAGGCTTACGGAATTCCATGAGCGTCCGGATTATTTACAGCCTATTTTCCAGGCAACGGACGATTCACCAGTCCAACATGGTCATTACTCATCACTGTCCGTAATACAGGATGAGGAAACAAGTTTTTCGGATGTTAATCTTCAGCTTCCGATGATTCCACTTCATTCTAGTGAATCATGGAAAAATGTTACTGTCTCTCCTGATTTATCTCTAGGAGAACAGCGACAAGTTTCGGTTATGTTACAAACATTTCAGGATGTCCTTACTGACATTCCTGGACAAACTCATGTCATTGAACATGACATTATTCTAACTGACCATAATCCTATTAGAGTCAGACCTTATCCTATTCCTATACATTTTCAAGCACAGGTTGAGAAGGAGTTGGATGAGATGATAGATTTAAAAATAATTGAACCATCCATTTCTGCATATTCTTCGCCGATGGTTATTGTTCGGAAAAAAGACAATAACATACGTCTTTGCGTTGACTATCGCAAATTGAATCAAGTTACGAAGTTTGATGCTGAACCTATGCCTTTACTAGAAGAGCTACTTACTAGGCTTTCTAAATCTCATTTTTTCACTAAACTAGATTTGTCTAAAGGATATTGGCAAGTTCCTTTATCTGAACGCGCCAAACCAATTACGGCTTTTTCTACACCTAGAGGTCTTTTTCAATGGAATTTCATGCCTTTCGGCCTTATGAACGCACGAGCTACATTCGTACGTATGATGCGTCGAATCCTATCTTATCGGTCAGATGTCATTGCGTACCTAGACGACATCTGTCTTTTCAGCGATACGTGGGAAGATCACTATTCAGGGTTAGTTGAATTACTATCTACTCTACGCGAGTATAACCTGACAGCGAAACCCTCTAAAGCCTGCATTGGTTTTAGCGAAATTTCTTTCCTAGGCCATCGAGTGGGTCATGGTTTCCTAAAGACAGAAGGCCATAATATCACTAAGATACTTAACATCTCTATTCCTAAGACTAAAAAGCAAGTGCGAAGTCTCTTAGGTCTTATTCAATTTTATGGAAGATTCATTCCGAATCTGTCCTCTATCATGGCACCTCTTTCTACACTACTAAAGAAAGGGTCGCCTAATAAGGTCCACTGGTCACAGGAATGCTAATCCTCTTTGGATAAGATTAAAAATTTGTTTTCAACACCACCTATTTTTGTGTTACCTACTACAGATAAGACATTTGTTCTTCGTAGTGACGCTTCATCCACTGGGATTGGAGCGGCACTAATGCAAGAGTACTCTGGAACTCTGCATCCTGTAATGTATATCTCCACAAAACTTAATGCTGCAGAAAGGAATTATTCGGTTTTAGACCGTGAACTATTGGCTATGGTTTGGTCAATTCTCAAATTACAAAGATTCCTTCTAGGCGCACATTTCATAGTAGAAACCGACCAGAAAGCTCTTACAGCTATACAGAGTAAGAATTTGAAGAGCTCGAGGTCTACTCGATATGCAATTGCTCTTCAACTTTTTCATTTTTCGGTACGAGCTATCCGTGGATCAGATAATGTGATGGCAGACATTTTGTCTAGATGCCCACATGATTCCACCTAACTGTTGGGTCTTGGACTTCTTTACACATCCAACTCTACAACAGTTTTTCTTTTCTATATCAAGATAGATACACATTGTAATTTGTAATATAGTGATTGTATCACTACTATGACTACGTTCATTGATATATATTCACCGCTACTCTTTAATGATTTTTCTTCTTTGTCAATCATGTATTTACAGTGCTTAAATGTGAAATTGTTATATGCATTGTGTCATTGCCAGCATTGTAGTATAAGTTGGTGGCACCTCCCTGGAAACATTTATGCTTAAGAGAAATGCTTTCTCTGAGATGTTGAGATGTATTCTCACAAGTCGATCTATGCTTCGACTTTACCTTAATTTGAAATTATAAATTGCTCTTATTAGTCATCTGCGCATTTTCATGCGTGGTGAGCCTATTGTATGTTGCTCTCAGATGAAAAAAAATTTCATTTTTTTTCCCGGGGTTTGCGGTAGTCTGTTACCAACAGATTACTGGTGACAATGTATATATTTATTATAATATTTATCTGTCGGAGGGAAGGTATTTGTTTTTAGAATCAGGATGCTTTCCTGGCCAATGATATATCACCCATGATTGATTGATACTTTTGTTATATGGGTTGTTTCCCCTGGAGATCGAATTTGGCGTATGAATCTGGATTTCGTTAGTCTGTGCCTTGTTGGGCCAGAAAACAGATTGTTCTTGCTTAGGTTATGCAGGAATGTTTATGGTCCGAGTCTATGTTTACTCTGTGTCTATTTCAGACGATTCGGTCTTATATCGTGATATCTTGGTATGCCTAAGTGGAACTATTTTTCCTTGTACTGAACTTTGGGGTCAGGGAGTTCTGCGCATGCCGAGAGAGGAGAGAGTGTCTTCCGGGATGATGGAATGCCGGGCGAAAGCCATGTCGAAGACGAGTCCCCAGTCTGTGATCTCTATGATTTGTTATGGGGAAGAAGATAATTTCTGATATGTTTATTAAGTCTACTAGTCCCCAGTGTTTATTCCATAACGCCAGGAGAGGAGAGCGTTTGTGTTTGCTAGTGTATTTCCTATGCCAAGGTAAAGAACTGTTCACTGAACTCTTTCATTCCTAGGCTCAGATGGGCAGACGTCTATATGAATTTACCTATGTCTGTATGTCGGGACGACATGTTATCTAGCAACACTGAATATGTTTATATGCAGCAATTATGAGGACAGAATATGCTGATACTTGTGGAAAATATTTGTGTTCATGAACTGAACCTTTATTGAAGATTTTCTATACATCCGTATAGTGAGCGATGCTCAACAGGGAACCAGAAGCCATTTTGGATCCTAACTTTTTGTCGATCATCAATGAGAGAACGGGGATGCCCCTTATTATCAGGTGATGATTAAGAGATCACAGTTATAAAGAAAACCCAATACTGGGGGGTTAACATTATCTTCACATAGATTTGCTGAACTTTACCTAAAGGAATCTTCGCTAGGAAAGAGGTCCTGTTTAGGAGTCATGTTTGAACAGTATTTATTAACTGACATGCTCGGTCAGTAAGGCCTGATGATTGTATTGATAAACAGTGGAAATCTAAGTGCTTGTCTACAGATGTTCCATTGTAATGTTATTCAACATGAATGCTAACTTATGATGGTAGACCATTGATCAACAATATGCTATTTATATCGACCTGTGTTCCTGTAACGATGCT
Organism: Oreohelix idahoensis; assembly: GCA_024509875.1. NCBI lineage: Eukaryota > Metazoa > Mollusca > Gastropoda > Stylommatophora > Oreohelicidae > Oreohelix > Oreohelix idahoensis. The sequence goes on from JAMPIV010019664.1 coordinate 128,063, forward strand.
CGTACTGTCTACGTGTGTACGTCCTATTAAACAGTATGAAACGACCACTGTAGTCCAGCCATCCTTGACTTCCACCTGTGATTGGAGTGAGTGTCCTGTGCACCTGTCGAACTGTCATCCATTCGCGTTTGTCATTATTGATGTTCACACTCACTCATTACATCAGAATATACGCACCTAACAGTACACCTTGTTAGGGCCCCCAACAGTCGGTAACCTGACCCATTTACAGAACATTGTGACTGGACGAGCTATATCACGGAAAAAAAAACAGTCCATACTAATCTGGTGCAAGAAACAAAGCTTTATTCCCCTGGAGTGCCTTATCCACTTCTCTGAGCAAACAGTTTGTGAGCCAAGATTGGCGTAAGTTGTACATTTGACATTCTATATTTTTCATTTCTAACATGTGAACTAATATGTATATATTGCCATGTGAATATTAATATGTGAAAATTGCTAGTGGATGTCCAAGTCATTTGAGGCTGGCAACCACGGCATATAGGATGATGATTTCATGCACCATTGCAAGGACTGGTGACTGCTTTATTGCTAGTTTCTTATAGGAACTAAAATCATAGGTAGTCTCAAGTTCCATGAGGAGGGGGGGGGGGCGGGGGGGGGAAGATGAAATAAATGATGTACATTCTAATTATAATATTTACATTTACAAACCAGTGTAAATGTCTAAGTAAACATATTCACTTTAAAAAATAATGAAAGTTTTCAAGCTTTTCAACCGGTGTAGATGTAAATCTAGACAGATTTAATCTATATTGTGAGCATTTTTCAATCAGTGTAGATGTAAATGTATTCTATCTATACTATTAACCTTGTCATTTGAATGGAAAGTAAATATAAAGCTATTCAAATTAAATGTAAAGAAAGTTTCCTCTTGAGGGATTAAGCTTAATTCTCATCGAGGGTAAAGTCTGACGTAGATGGGATGGTGGAATAGAAAGAAAGGGACACATAACTAAGTGTCGGGAAACTCAGTACTCAGGAGGGTGTTTGTTTCTATTCTTTTATCATACTAGTTGGTGGTACTAATCAGACGGGACTTTAAAGACGCGGGACCAACTTCAGATACACAACCACACACTTCTGGGAACTTGCTGCGCCCCACAACCTTGACCAGTGACGAGCGGGATCAGCAATCCAGTCTACCAAGAACCAAAACATCAGAAGGAGCAAAACCGTCACTGACAGCTAAGTAACACATAGAAGCTGCCAAGTGACCTCCTTTACAAACTACCATTACATCACACAGTGATGATAATTTTCTGATAAATAATTAGTCATTTTTTTAAACCTTGTTAAAACCTGAGTGATTATTAAATTTGTTATTTGTAAATATACAAATTTAACGTCGATTTGATCATTTTGAAGGTACTGCATGTTTGTCTCAGTCAATTTATTAAATACACTCTAAACAGAGCTATACCAGAATAAGAAGAATTCCACTGAGTAAATCAGGATGGGGGCTTGAACGAGCTTAAACTAATCATTTCATAAATCTTAATAAAAGGCGGAGAATCAGATATAAGTTAACAATTGCCATGCTCAATGCAGCATTGTTCTTGACTTCTGAAATATCTTATGGAATCTACCTTGAGATAGAAGCATCATTATCCTTCTATCTACAGTTCTGCCAAGAGTAATCTTGCGCGAAGGTAGACACCTTTGAAGACCCTTATTAGATACTCTTGAGTTTTGGCCACTGTTGGACCACGACTGCATAGCAGTGGAAGCAATTCCGTGACACAATTAAGGACTGTGTTCTGAAAAAAAAAAAAAACGATAATCGGCGAGATATATTTCGACCTTGTATCTGTAGAAGATGTTGTAAATATTTTAGAGATCAGTAGAAACACTGTCCCAGGTCCTAATAGTATGTTGTACCACCACATACAACAACCGGATGACACAGGCATTACAAATGTGCTGACGGATTTCAACATTAGCATACAATGCCGCCCCATTAATTTCCCGGGGATCTCTAAAGAAACAAAGAAAGAATAGAACTATGTCACTGTTACGCCTCTTTTTACGCACCGCAATGCGTTCATGATTTTGAAACATCGCGGTGCTCAAATAGAACGTCGCTAGATTAAAATGACGTCAAATAAAATAATTTTTCCCTGGAAAAAGGGGAAGGGGTCGACCTAGACGACGGTGGACCCAGGAAATCACAGAGAGTCTGAACTTGTCTTTGGCTGATGCAGGTCGACTTGCCCACAATCGTGATGCGTTCAGAGCAGCTGTAAAGGAGACAACGTTCTGGAAAGAATACGTCACATGATGATAAAAATAATTAAGTAGACGCGCGAGCAGAGCAACGACAGTTGACGTTTGGCAGTGTCTTCAGCCGGAATGGCTGCGTGTGTGTGAGTCTGGCCGATGTGTTTCATGTCCGCTGAGGTGTCTACATATGTACAAGATATTCCAGTATATGAGTGCCAGAGATGCATGTTTGCCGACAGGAAAGTGTCATTACTTATAGCCTGATAACGGACGATGGTGTTCTTAAAGATTGATTCGCGGACTTAGGCGACTTAGACTTTACTGACGGCAATATTTATCCGTTACTTCATGAACTTTGATGGCCCAGTGTAGTTGGCCTGTTTGCAGATTATAATAACGAATCGTTATCTATACGTGGAGCTGCGTGTTGTGGGAAATGTGATTAAATTATAAGAATTGTCAACAAGAGTGAGCTGCATTTACTTCACAAGTTACTGTTGTCGTTTTCCATTGGACTTTTGAATTGCTATCACCCTAGATGTTACTTGTCCAACGCTCTCATCAAGTTCAATCATTAAGATAACAGAATGGAACACAACAGGCACCCTCAAGCATGTCGTACAAGACGACTAATTTGAGGTTGCGCATGGGGCTGACAACCTCATAATATAAAGCAAATTGCCACAAAAACCACCGCTTTCGGAGCAAATGAATGCAACAGAGATGGCTCATATTCGGTAAGGGGTGCAAAAGGAACTGATGACGATGATGATGATGCTGATGATAAAGAATGCTGAGGTGCTGGAAGATTGGCTCCATATTTATCTACGACCATTGTCTACACCTCACAAAGTCATTATATTCAAATGCCTTAGCGCTTTAATAACATCGGATGGAAGATGCATTTCAGAAATGAAAAGAATAGCCCAGGCAATAGCAGCATTCCATAGATTGAAAAGTAAATAATTACACAACTCTTTGTCATTGAAGTAAGAAACAGAGTTTTTCAGCGTTATATAAAACTAATCCTGACATATGGAAGTACGTCATAGACAGCTGGTAAACAAGTACGGAAAGCACTAGAGACCACAGAGATGTGATTTTACAGGAGAATGTTAAAACTGCCTCTAACAACTAAAAAGATTAATGAGGATGTTGTGATAGAGGTCAATGCATAAAGGAAGATTATTACTCACATTAGAAGGCGGCAACCCGTTTTCTTCAGGCACGATGTAAGGAAAAGAAAGCTGTAAAATCTTGTGACAACAGGAAAGACTGACGGCTAAAGATATAGAGTACGACAATGAGAGAAAATACTGGACAGTTTGACATCATGGCAATGGAAAGAAGTCAACAACAGACTAGATCAACAATACTGGAGACAGGAAGTTGTGGCGAGACATGATCACTTGCGCCACCAGGCATAGTACTCGAAGAAGAAGCAGACGAGGTGTGTTACTGTGTATAATGTAAATAGAGATGTTTAGCCCGTTTGAGAAATTCCATTACTTCTCCCGGAACCCGCGCCCAAATGTATACCAAAGACAGAATATGGAGTAGCTAAGCTACAGATAATTCTGATTTTCAGAGGTCTGAAGAGAGAAAGACAGATTTAAATTATTGCTTTCCAGGGCATGTCGGGAGATGCGACTAAAGTCAGGTTGTACTTGGAGCTGAAACATCGTGCAAAATAAGCTGTTGTAGAACCACCATTGTTTAGAGAGCAGGACGTGGTTTTGCCCAGACCTTATGCTTGGACTCCAACGTCATTGGTGACCCTTACTACTTAAGGGGCGTGGATGGAGAATGATAATGATGATGAAACTACAGATACAGACAGAAAATTAAATTTGTATAGTCTTTCATATACATCATATATTCAGGACCGTATTTAGGCATAAGCTAAACAAGCTACAGCATAGGGCCTCACAGTCTGAAGGGGCCTCTCTAACAGTGGTGTAACGAGGAAGGTGGCTTAGCGACACGAAAAGTTATAGAAATAGTTATAGTAGGAGTTAGTCTATAATGTTAATTTCCACTTATAATGACAGTACCGCCGTACATCATACATGATATGCCTAAATAAATTATTAAACGTAAGTATGCCAAGTTCAGTTGTTACACGGCCTTATTCTCTGTTACTAATTGCCAAATAGGACCTCCACAGCTTCCTATAGCTTAGGGCCTCACCATGTCTAAATCCGACCCTGCATATATGACATTGTATCACAAGTGTCCCGTGCAGATCCCGGATTCTCTGAGAAGACGAAGAAAGAATTCGACTACTGCTTTGTCAGGCATGTGATATGAGCCGACTAATATGAGGTTATGTATGGGGCTAAAACCCATAATGTACCCGTAAAACAAATAGCAACAGAAACGAACAGGGCAAATATCGCATTAAGGCTTTGGCGCAAGCTGCCTACAAGGGAACCAGCTGATGTGGTGGCTCTATGCTCCATAAGAAGCGAAAAGGAAAATGATAAAGATGATATGAAACACACCACGGCCACGCCCCCTTTTCCATGTACAGATTGTGGTCGTTCTAAACGCTATCAAGAGTTGAGTGAGGCCAACGTTCCAGTGGTTTAGCTAATTTAGTGGTGGTGGTGGTGCGCCCTGACCTAACTCCTGTTTCCTGTTGCAAGATGTGGAATTTATTTTCCGAGCTGTGCGTCCGTGAGCCTGCAACGGCACGAGTGCTATGAGTTCATGAATGCGAGATCTCACACGTAGGTTATACTTGTTGATATTAGGACTGTTAATGTCTTGCCACTCCCTGCTTCGCTTTTGCTTTAAGAAAGCTAGAAATTATAACGGGAAGATTGTTAAATGTAAGGTAAAGGAAAAAGTAAGATTGTTAAATGTAAGGTAAAGGAAAAAGTAGTCTTATCACACATTGTTCATAGTTTACTTACGTCAAATATTTCAGTGTTCATACAGTGTCTCGTTGTTTGTTCAACTACGCGTTTGTATTATCTCTTCTAGCAAGCATTGCATAATATCTTAACCGGGGACTTCAGCGCAGTATAGACTTTACTGGTTGGTGGATTAATGTTGCAACAACATAACATGTACAGTAGAGCCACCTAAAGTCAAAACTGACTATGAGAATGCGACCCTGAGGTGATACCCCTCCGCTGTTTTTTTTTTCTGATGTTCCTTTTGGCTTGTTCTTTTCTCTTCTGCTTGTTGTGAGAGCTTCCTCTTGCTCAATCTGAGGTGGCGCAGTAGGGAACATCAGCACTTGGTGGGATCGGCAGCTTCATCCTTAAAGGTTGGTGGAGTTATGTCCGGTGTCTTCATGCTCCTCTTGTACACATCTTTGAACCTCAGCTGCGGTAGCCCGGCTGTGGTCAGTAGAAAATATCTTTAAGGACGCGACCATCTTCCATGCGGCGGACATGGCCAAGCCAGCGTAGTCTGCGCAGTGTATACATGCCTTGAAGGCCAGCACGTGACGGCACCTCGACTTTTGTCACTTCGTCCTTCCAAGAAATACCAAGTTTGTGGCGTAGACACCGTAAATAGAAGGTATTGAGCCTTCTTTCTTGCTTAGCATAAGCATGTCTCGCTGCCATACAGAAGCGTGCTAGCGACGAAGTCATTATATACCGCAGCTTTAGTTTTCATCCCGGCGGGATGCTGACCACATCACTCCTAGTGTGCCGACGGTCAAGAAAATATGGGCATAACACCATATTCCCAATATGCCTCAATGGGCGTGTAACGGGATCCTTTGGTCTTCATTGTGAGTGTAGAATTTCCCCAAACACACGTTGTGAGGCGGGTAAAGATGGTTGCAGATTTGCCAATGTGGCTGTCAATTTCTGTGTCCAGAGAGAGTTTAATGTTCATGGTAGACCTCATTTATGTGAAGTGTTGCAACACATTGAGGACCCATTTCATACAATTGAGTTGAGTCACGCTATACTTTCCGCAGTTTTTTTTTTTTTTTTTTTTTAGATTTCGGCGCCCCCCCCCCCCCCTTTTTTTAAAAAGACGGCGACCAATGTGGACCTCTAACCCTAGGAAGGGAGCTAATCCGCTCATGTTATGGTGATGACTTCTTCTTCCATCCTTAGCCGCCGACCGACAAAGCAGTCCGTGGCCATCACGCCTAGTGGCGTCCCATAGGGCAACAAGAAATTTATTGTTGTTCCATCACGCCTAGTGGCGTTTATAAAGCAACAAGAAATTAATTGTTGTTTCCGTAATCAGAGTGACTGGCAAACAGGTGATCAGCCCGTTGTGCCCGAACTTGCCCTCATGTGTACTCTATATCGCTATAAAACCGACGAACTCATGAGACATCATTCCAGCCAAAATGGACGGAGCCTCATACACCCGAAGGTGTCAAGGTACGTCCTTCCTCGTCTGCCCGAAGGCACTTATAGAGGAACGCTCAGGACCCGAAGGTCTGAGGAAAAGAGCAAATGTGATGACAGAACTAGCTTTTCATTGGACAATCATCTAATTTTTGATATGGTTTGTGTTTCCCTTTTTGGATGCAGTTTAACACCATTTGATTTGATGTCTGCTATTCAGTAACTGTTCACCATTTCTGTCTTTTTTTTTATTTTTTATTTCTAGTTTTTTTCTGTTTTTTTTTCTTTTTAATGTTTGCGTTTTGTTTGTATTTGTTTGTCACATACGTTACTATCTGCTTTCGTCACTTTTGACTTCTGAATTTTCCATTTCTGTGATAGACCCATACAAGATCTTGTCGATCAACTAGCAGATTGAAGTGGAGATATATATTTACATTGGGAAATTGATCTGTGGTGTAATTCCTCAGACATTACCATGAAACAAGTAGAGAAAATAGAAAAGATTGTTAGGGGTTAATTGGAAAAAGGAATACTCTGACAGAACCTAACAATCGATGATGCACCGAAAGGGACAGAGAGTGTCGGAGAGACAAAATGAAGGAAAGCGCCAATCATCGTGGCTTGCATACCGAAAGGAACGAACTTGCATCGGCTAATAGAGGACGCTTTGATGTTCTCCAACAACATGAGCCCGTGACAAGACTCTCTCTCTCTCTGTCTTTTAAACTGACCTTTAACAAAATGTCAAGGGAACGATTACATTAACCGTGTTAACACCTTAACTTACGCCGGTGGGAAATTGAATTACCGAATTTAAGTTGAGCTGTAAGTTGGTGCAATGTTTAGTTTACATTACACTTTTCATTAGCCTAAAGGTCCGACAAGTGATATGTCACGAGGTTACCGTACGAAGTTGTTGATGAAATTTGCATGTGGGAAAACAAAAACAGATGCGTGTCGTGTTATTTTAGAAGCTGGGTCAGCTTAGACCTGGTCGTATACAACATCAGTAGTTTTGCTAGATCAGGGCTTCTTAACCTTTTTCCTGCCATGGGCCGCTGTGATTGTCCTGTAAAGGATAAGGACCCCTTTTTAGAGAGAAAAAAATGTAGATACGCGCATGATTAAAATTTACATATTAAATTGTAGGTTATTACACAGATCTCATAAATCCTTTTCACGTACACCCAAGGGTACGTGTGCCACAAGGTAAGGACGCTCTGTGCTAGATGATAACATCTCTTGACTTCTTTTGATCTGGTGTTCACACAATAAACATGCGGAATTTTCCAGGGTCATCAAAATAATTGGATCTTCCCGAAGATATGCAACTGTGACGATGTGGACGTATAGATAATAGACACAGAGAGAAAGAGAAAATACCATATATATATGGTTTGGTTTTTTTTTCTGACTATCTTCATTGCACATGGACAACTCCATCAGTGCTCCGATCTAATCCCTTAGATCACACAAGGAGGATCTCAGCACAGCGCACGAACTCCGTAGCACCGGCGAGAATCCCAATGTGTGTATATAGGAATCATAATAATAATAATAAATTCTTTAAGCGCCAAACACGGCGCATAAGGCAGAAACCAATGCTCTCCAGGTTGTTCGTTGTGACGCCACTCCTCTTAGCTCTTGCACATTATTTAGGCCCAACGTTCTTCCTTCTCTTATTATTGTTCTTCTAAGTGTTTCTTTTGGTCTTCCTTTTTTCCTCTTACCCTCAGGAACCCAAGTGAGCGCCTGCAGTGGTATTCTGTTGTTTTGCATTCGTAGCCGCATGTTAACACTGAGATAACATTTGAATTAAACAGACGAAGCTTGGTATGTATATTCAGTGATCGTAATTTCCAAATGTTAGATAATCTATTGAAGGCGCTAGCTGCCAAAGCAATTCTAGTATGAATTTCTCTTGTTGTGTCACCATCCTGAGTCATTTTACTGCCTAAATAATTGAAACTTTCAACTTTCTGTAGTTTTTCCCCGTTCAGGATGATATCGAAGGTCTCGTTAGAAAAGTTCATAACTTTAGTTTTAGAGGCATTCTATTAAATATTTTTGTGGTGTGTAGTTTTTAAATTTTGCCAGGACAGCGGCCTACTCTTTACGATTTCCAACTGCCTTGGGATTTTTAACGTGCGTAACTGGCACACCTATTTGTTTTCGCCATTATCCGAGAAGGCTATGCATCCAATCTCACTACCGAGGAGACCGGGGGGAGTATGACATCATTTGGACCACTGGTTGTGAAAAAAATTTCCATAAATTATATTCCCTCAACTGGGAATCGAACCCGGTACGGGACCGAAGACGCAGCAAGAGAGATGAATGCAGTCAGCGACTCATAGCTTGCGTCAGGGTCAGCGAACCAGAGCTGACCAAGATCCTACTCCACATCCAAGTGGTGGTCCTGGACATAGGCTGCATCACTGCAGTCTGGCTGAGAGAGTTAGGGATCGAAGTGGGAAGGCAAACCCCGTCCCAAAAAATGCCGTGCTGAAGTCGAATGTGTCGGCCGAAAGTAGCAAATATCGTAGCTTCGCTGTAAACGGACACAACGCAACCAACGTCCTTTTAAGGACGAACGAGGAAGAAGAAGAAGAAGAACCCGGTACCTTTAGAATTGGAGGCGGACGAGAAATAAGCCAGTTCTATTCCATCTTAGAACCAGCAAGAGAGACAAACAATTTAAGAAAAAAGAGTACACAAGAAGCCGTAAAAAGAAACACCAGAGAAATTTTTTTTGGGTCAAATGGCAGTTATTACTTATTCTTTGGACAGTTGTTCCATGTATATCCAATGGATACGAGTGAAGATATTCAATTTGAAATACATGAAATAACTGTTCAGTCACCCTGTAGATCAATGACTTCAGTAAATCAGCTATATAGAATACACTATTTATGTAAAGTGATCCACTGAATACATTTTATAAACAAAACATGCAACCGGTGCTCTGGAAATTGCAGCGAAGGAACACATTCCTCCAAAAGAACATCATTTAATCATTAAAATTACTGTAGGATCTAATTAATATTACTCCCTCAGTGACAAGAGGAACGACAACGTGCAAATTTGTACTTTCATGAAATGTGTGAACAGCAGTGAATACCTGCATCTATTTTTACCCGTTTCCCTGAGACTTTCTATTTCAAATTTTTTTTTTATATCTTGCTATTCATAGTTCAAAAAATGTTCCTCTGGTATTGAGCTAATTAACTTGTCTGTTTGTGAAATCGGAAATTGCTCCTTTCAGCAACCCAACTACGACAGACTCGGCCTGTCAGCAATGTCATATGGCTAAAGTAAAACATAATATATCACTCCAGTATGTTTACTGGCAACATGTGGAGGAAATCTTACTTTTCAAAATGTATTTTACATTCATATTAAAAACCACAACACAGATGCGACATTTTTTTTTTCTATTTGCTTGACAATTATCGGAGGTTTCAAGTGCGTAAAGTAAAAACATTGTATAATTGTAAATGTTTTCTGGGGTTGATATTTTTAAAATTAATTTTTTTTATTCTAGGTGTCCGGGCCGACTCATGTCCTCATCATGTCACGCAGGTGGTTCAGGGACACACTGCCACTCACGGCCACGCATGTTACCTGTTTGTCAACAAAGAATTGTACTGGGACCAGGCCAGGGATGCGTGCTGGGACCTGGGCGGGGAAATGCTGACCATTGAGGACAATGACACAATGACGTTTATTAAGAAAACACTGGAATCGAGTGACCTGGGCTGGGATAGAAACGGTGTTTGGCTGGGCGCTAGAGAAGAATCTGGCACTTGGAGGTGGACAAATGGTAGGTTTATTTTCTCATTTGACAAGTTTACAAGGCTGATTTTGATGCCATTTTACTATATATTTTAGATTATCCTCTTACCATCTTACCGACTTCAATCAATCAATATCTTTTAGCTTCTCAATGAGCTTTGATCTTCAACAAACACATGCGTACCATCAGCTCAAGGTCTTTCTGTGTTTTCTTCTCATGTCCATGTTTGTCTCCAGGTCTCATCAACACGTGGTCTTCGCTCTGCTTCTCCATCGTACCTTGGGGTTTCCAAAGCAAGTTTTGGTTTGGTTTTAAGAACTATCTTTATTGTACACGGATAACTCCATCAGTGCTCCGATCTCCTCCCTTAGTTCACACAAATCTCAATACAGTGCACGAACTCCGTAGCGCCGGCGAGAATCCCAATTTGTGTATATAGGAATCACACATTCTATACATACCTTGTATTTTTGTAGTGGGTAGGTTTCTAATTTTTAAATTTTATCAAGGAAAAGCAAGGCATGTCTGGTAATGCTATCAATAGGTTTCCTCAATTTTACAGTTATTTAAATTAATTTAATCTCTGGGGATGGGGCGGAGTGGATAATAGCTACTGAAGTATATTGCAATCATTCTATTGAATTATTTGGATGACTTTCTTACAATTTTACCGAATGATCTGGATGATTTTTTTACCATTTTACTGTACCTCTTTGGTTAAATTTATTTATGTTTTCAGAAGAGGGTGTCTTGGTGTGGATTCACTGGAGTGCCACGTCGAGTGGCAGAGTTTTTAGAGCGCTTGCATTTCACGGCAAAGTTATAGGGTTCAATACCTGGTCGCGTCATGCTCCTGTCTATCTAGCTATAAATATGCACCTAACTCTGCTTTTGAGTTAGGGAAGACAAAGACATCGAGGAGGGTAACTGGCTACCCCCCCTCCTCATAAATCTGAGATTTAGTATAAGTGATCTCTAACACTTCTCTCCCTTATGGCAGTATACGCTATGGAACTACGTTTACCTTATTGTAGGGTGTAGTGTTTTTATTCTTTGCCCTCTAGAAATGAACATAGAAGTCCAAGCCGGTAAGATCAATTAGTCATAGTGTACATTTAACAAGATCACTCACGTGATCAAATCCTGTAAATGGATTCATAAACAACGAGGTCTTTAACTCTCTAGCACCCTTCTTAATTTCTCTTGTAGTGAACGAGGGAATCGTTTCCTTTATTTTTTTAAAAATGAAGTGAAAAAGCACATAAATGTAGTACTAGTATTCATTATTCTGTGGGACAACATAATGATGAAATTGATATGAAAAAGGGGAATTTGACTTCTTAATGTGCTATGCTTTATCTATGTCACGAGTGGGTTGTGTAAGAGTCTGTCTGACGAGAACCAAGTCTGTGTGATGTCAGAAACAAGACGAAATCTGAGAGAGATCTGAGATGATAGACGAGAAATGGTGTTGATAGTCGATAGTGTGACTTACAGTTATCGAGGGTGAGAACCTATACTGACTCTCCCCTCGCCACTCAGTGACCTTTTATTCAACGACTGCCACACTGCCTCTTGCTCTACTTAGGAGATAAGGTTGTATTACACTACTGTGTATCCATATACAACAGTACGAGTACAAGTTCAAGAATACAGGTACAGATTGGAAAGGAAATCTGATCCGTGAAAGAATATATACAGTATATATATTTTATTAACAAACAAAAAAATAAATAAATAAATAAGCATGAAATCAATCACTTCAGTAATATGCAGGTATCAAATGTACGAGACACTAAAATCAAAGGTTAGTAGAAAAATGTTGGGAACACTCCCAGAAATAAACCCACAATTTTGGGGTGAATATAAAATTACTAATCCTTTGCTGGAAAAACCTGAAATAAAGAACTGTACCTACACAAACACAATCCCTCTGACTTGTCTGTCAGCAACACTGCTAATCACTTCATTCGATGCTTAGTTCCACAGGTTCTTAAACAATCTACCCTCCCTCAATTAATTTGAGTGCACTCTACTCCAAAATCCTTCGTTGGCACTCGTGCGTTGGTGCTTTGCTGGGATCACGGTTCGCCGATGGAGAAATGTTGACCCTATCTTCTCCAGGGTAATTGCTGATTTAATCCGTGAATTGATTGCACTCGGCTGTAAATGTGCGGCAGTGACCGTCCACTCCCACCCCCCCATCACTCTGACTTGGCAACACTGCTAATCACTTCATTCGATGCTTAGTTCCACAGGTTCTTAAACAATCTACCCTCCCTCAATTAATTTGAGTGCACTCTACTCCAAAATCCTTCGTTGGCACTCGTGCGTTGGTGCTTTGCTGGGATCACGGTTCGCCGATGGAGAAATGTTGACCCTATCTTCTCCAGGGTAATTGCTGATTTAATCCGTGAATTGATTGCACTCGGCTGTAAATCCAGGAATCGGGGGTGTCACATATGGAAATAGTGCGGCAGTGACCGTCCACTCCCCCCCCCCCCATCTAGGGTTATTTTTTTGCTACATTAACCTTGCCCCCCCCGCGCCCCCCCCCCCCCCCCCCATCTAGGGTTATATTTTTTTTGCTACACGAACGCCTGATTCACTATCGCAATTAACACGCGAGCCGTTGGGCAATTAAGCACGGTGGAACAGGGCGAAGTGCGCAGCATGGTGTAATCGTTCTTTGATCAGGGAAACACGCGGGCAGGAGACCAGGCGTTAACAGTTTCTTTGAAGAATCAAAAGCGATAAATCTGAGACGTACCTTGGAGTGTTACATTTTCAGGGGAAATAACTTACGTAGCTGATATGCGGCAGGCGGGGAGAATGAAAGACAAGCCAGAGGTTTTCGGTCGGCAGAGGTGAAGAAAAAACCTTTCATTCAGGAATCGAACCGTAGATTCGCCCGGCCCTGGCCGTAGGTGCGACTTTCGCATTAAGGAGCGAAAGAACGGCATCTATGGATAAATATCCCGTCTCCCCCAAAGTCATTATCAGTTGCTCAGAGAATTTTCTGAAATAACTAGCTCGATATACTAAGAGTTTTTCGTACAAAGTGAATGCTTAGATTCGTGGAGTTGTTTCCATCTTTCTCGGTTTGCGGTAATTTATATACTAGCCGTTAAGTGATTTAGTGTGTTAAAAGTTTTTCATTTATATTTCACTGGGATTTTCTGTGTTAAATTGAATAGCGTATTAAATAACATATAGCTAAATTTCTCCAGCTGTAAAGTAAATTTAATTACTCGCTATTCCCCAGAAAGAGATGCTATAATTGACTAGTACATACATTAAATAACTGGCTACTGACGGTATATATTATTTACTTATATCCATTTTGTGTAATTTTATAAATGACTAGAAAATCCTGGGCTGATAACATCAAAGAATGGGCAGGACACGGTTTTTCCACACTTGTACGCATTGCTGAGAATAGAGAGCAGTGGAGGACCCTGTCTGCTGATGCTTCCACGATGGCACCCCTACGACCCATGACGGGTTATGGGTTGAGATGAGATGAGTGTTCATATCACGCGTTAAAAGCGATAGGATAAGCTAGACATTTGTGGTTTATAAAGTTAATTCAATAACTTAGTGGTTAAAGAGGTCTTACCTTAACACGCAGTAGAGGTATAATATTGATATTATGGTTAAATGTTTATATTTCTATCCTAAAATCTAGGCTGATCAAAAACCCAGCGAACTAGCGGTCTTATGGTCATATGAACTTATGTCTTATGAACTATGGTCGTATGGTCCATTGGTCTTATAAGTGAATAAGCAATCAGAAACTTTATAATATTGTTGAGTCTTCGGGCTATGACCTGTGCGGTCTATTTTCTTCATTTTATGAGAGAGACCAAACTAGAACAATAATTGTAAATGTTAACTGGACCAGAACTTTACCAGATTTTACCTATATAAATCTCATCAGCCAGCTGTGGCAAAATATATTGTCAGTAACATTTGTGTAATTTAACATAGTGTCTCAGCAACCAGAGGCTAGACAACACAGGAAATATATATGTACTATTCCTCCTATGTCGGCGATCACCACGTATGAACCTTACACCAACCAACTGAAGGCAGAGATACAGTATTTATCCAGGAAAACAATTAAATCACCAACTCCAGCAACTACCGAGAAATTTGCAGTCAGCAACTACGGCTAGTCTGGGGCTGGATTTGGCAAAAATTAATAGGACACTGAATAGTCTTATTACTTATTATGTTTATTTCCACGGAATGCTGGCGACAACTATTGGTAAGCGAATATGAATGTGGCCACAGTATGAAGGATTGAATGAACTGTAAGAGAGTAACATAATTTTCTGTTGTTACCACTGTCATACAAATCTTTTCTTTTTTGTTCTCATTAACCTGAGTATTTACGGGATAGATTAATTAGGGACTTGTCCTTTGTTTTCTTTACTGACTATTCCATACACTTATTGTTAACTTTTGATCTTTTGGGTGAATTAACCTCTGTTGGGATCTTCTTTTCTTTTCCTTTACCAGAGGGGAGAACCTATTTGATTAATTTTTCATTTTTGTCTGTAACTCATGATCTATTGATGTATATGATTTATGTTGTACCTCTACACCTCACGGTAGAAGGGGGACGATTAAGTAAGTAAGTAAGATTTATGTTGTAAAGTTCTAGTGATAAATAAACTTAATAAACCTTAAGTTATCGTGTTGGTCAACCCTTACCCTATCTGTTATCCATAGTTGTTTTCACGTTTGTGCGTATTTGTCACAGAATTGTGTGCATGTAGGTGCAGTGTAACTTGTATTTTGTACAAGGAGAGAAAGTGCGTCTGATTTAAATATAGTCGTACAGATAGGCTGGATTAGAGAAATTACTCAATCCCGAGACTGTCCTTTCTCTTACACTTTCATCTCGTGAGAAACAAGACTATTTCTTGCACCTTACTCTCACATAGTCATCACTATCACCTCCGCTCAGACAGGACTATAAACATCTATTACCTATCTGACACAAAATCTACGACAGGGGGTTGCGATGGCAATACTCAAGATAAAACAAATGATGAGGAAATAATCCACCTTTTGTGTAATGGCCCACTACTATTTTAACGGTCCTCACTGATAAGGGACGACGTAGCTTGGTAAAGAGAGCTGGTCCAAACGGAGCATGGGCGCTCCTCTTATTAGCTTGGTAAAGAGAACTGGTGCAACCGGAGCATGATCGCTCTTTTTATTAGCCTGGTAAAGAGAACTGGTGCAAACGGAGCATGAGCGCTTCTTTTATTAGGTGTTGGGTGAAGTATTTGTACTCCAAGCAAAGGACACTCATTAATGTGCCCGTTATAGGGCGATGAACTAGGCACGCTTGTAGTTACGTGCAACCCAGCTGTGAATGGGTCGATGAATTGTGCGCCCTTCCTCCAGGAAGGTAATCGGGCCTAAGGCTTCAGCGTTGGGCCTGAACTAACCGGGGTAAGCTGTAAAGAAAATACAAACAACTCATATATCATCGTGCTAAATATACATAAATATTACAACACGTCACAACAATAAACAGGTCTTAACTAGATACAGAAAAAGCATACACGCCTCCCCTTCTATTAATCTGATCAAGGCTGAACTGCGCTGCAGTTTTATCTTACTCTCCCCCGCTCACCGTCCGATCAACAATGAGTGCAGGGCCGGCTTATTGTAAGTTTTGCATAACACTACACCGCCCGGGTACCGGCGTCTAATGCGGAAATGGTTTCAGGCATGTTTACAAACTGCCCTTCCCTCTACCTCTTGGCGAGACGTTGTCACGTAGGTTAATCATTAAATTGCCTATATCTTCTTCCTATTCTTTCACCCGAACTCTGAAATTTGGTTATCTCTCTTTATTTCCTTTTTCCTGTATATTTTGCATCCATTCGTTTGCGAAATATATTTTCATCATATTCGCAAACTTTACCTGTTTCTTTCTCAAAACTGAGAATCGCGCTAGGACGATATTACGTAGATGTCAGGGCTGCAGGGCGTCAGAAGGCGTGATAAGTCGGTTCGCTGAACATAGGACGTAGACAATCGTCTACATTCTCACCGAGCGCGCGAGCTTCTTCTCGGCATAAGTCCGGGTGAGGTGTGATACTTTACATCTGCACCGGTCAGTATTCAGACATTTGTCTGAAAAATCCCAAACTGACACGGCGCTCACTGTGGGCCATGGTCAGCTGTAGTGTGAAAACTGCCCTGCATTGGAGACAGGTTGTCTGAGATTTCGCAACTGACACGCAGAAAGTGGCAGTTTACGACAGCCTCTTCTAGTTACGTAGTTGTTATGAGAAAGGGGAGATTATTTCGTTTTTGCGAAATAAACGTTCATCTCTTTGTCTGGGTTTTCATATATGCTAGAATGAGCTAGATTTCATTATCACTCAGTAACTTCGCAGTCAAGACTAGAACAAGCCTCGTTCGATTTCTAAAAATCTGTTAAAAGAGATGGCCTTTAGTTTGATCGAAGTGGTTTAGTTCTTAGGAATTCTGTGTTTGAGGTATCATATATTATTATCTAGTATATCTAGTATTTTGTGAAGTGTTTATAAGTGCTAAATCGCTATTTATTTCTCTAGGTAGATCTGGTGCAGAGCGAATAATTTATAAGTCTGTATTAATTTCTAGTGACGTGTCTCAGTGGAAAGCAGGATAAATTATATTTCCAGCTTAAATTCAGTCGGCTATTACTAAATTTAATTTAACTGCTAAATAATCAGACGATAACATAATTTTCAAACTAACTTATAACTGCTAGACTAGATGTCTCATGAGTCGTGACGAGAATATATTTATATATATCTCTAATTCATGATGATTAATTTATG
This sequence comes from Oreohelix idahoensis, assembly GCA_024509875.1. NCBI lineage: Eukaryota > Metazoa > Mollusca > Gastropoda > Stylommatophora > Oreohelicidae > Oreohelix > Oreohelix idahoensis. Next base: position 145,288 of record JAMPIV010019664.1, read on the forward strand.
ACTATAACTTATTTCACGGGAGGTGTTAAATGATAAGTTAAGGTTTACGCCCGCAGTTAAAATATAAGTATACCCTTAAACATAGGATGTATAAATATTTCATATATATGTTTCTTTATACAGAGATTTCTGTGGTAACCTAACTATACCAGCGTTACGTACTGATGAACCTATCCTGTGAAGACTAAAAAAAAAAACTTTTCCCTTAAAGACTTGGTCGTAAGCTTTTTCAAGAACTTTAACGTGAACTGAAATAACGGGCCCAGTGTGCCTGAATTGGTCCTTCCAGAAACGATATTCTAAAGTACAGCCCTTGTGGCAAGTAACATTATTCATAGCATTAAACTTTCCGACATCTTTTTGACCAAATGTGTGGTGAACCCTGATTATCTGTTGAGTGAAGCTGTCCACCGGTCATTTTCCTAATTTAGGGAAACCTCGTGTTCTGACATTGTGTGTTCGCTTAACCCTAATTCTTACTTCGTGAGTCAAGATACACTAACTTTAGTCTGAAATAGCTGACGCCTGAAGCTGATGCTCCCCGGAGAAATTTCTGAGAAAAACCAAAACCAGCAAACCACTCTGTAGAGCTGGGATCCGCTTCAGTGAACGACAGAACAGACAAAGGGTGTGAATGTTACCAAGGTTGCGCCAGACGGCAAGCTACATCACGTATGTAATTAGTACAGGGCCCTGATGAAAGAACCGAGTGAAAGTAGACGGTGTGAGGTATGTGAAGTTCACCCATGTTTGAAATTCCATTTATGAAACTTGTTGTCAATGCAAGAATAGTTTTTTGACTTCCCTCAGGTTAAAACCTACTACATCTAAGTCGGTTCATATTTGTTTACGAGGAAAGAAAGAAAAATTATTAGACAAACTCATATGTATCATTGAATCTCCTGGCTTTCACTTTACTCATAACGGGACTGTGGGCTTACCTTGAGGGGATGAGATCATATTGGGGTCTATCATTTCTTGTAGCAATTTCATTGATTATTGTTTTTGACCACGTGTATATGTTTATTTTCTTTTCTTGATGAATTTTATGTGTTGTGAGGAAATTTTTAGCTGATAAATAAAAACTTCCCTTTGAAACTAAAAGCAGCGTGTTGGTCAGCTCGTTCAGAATATATATATGTAATCATTTTGATAGTCTTCCCACGTCTGTGTGTCTACCTGTTGTCACTGGTGTGTGTGCACGTGAGTGGTATGTTCATTACATATTAGCATATGTTGTCAATAGTCTGTCCGACTCTTACATAAGTGTCGTAGAAGATAGGCCTGAGAGAGAGAGAGAGAGAGAGAGAGAGAGAGAGAGAGAGAGAGAGAGAGAAGAATCTTGTCTTTTCCCAGGGGACCGTTCTATTGATTCGCTACCACTGCACTCGTGGAAAGATCTATTTCTGTATTAACTCTCACTGCAGCTATCACTGATTCTATCTATTCAGAAGGGACCAACCAAAGTCTTAAGTTCCTATCAAAAAATCTACGACAGACGTGACCTTAAAATCATTCAGGTCGGCTAACCCAACTGCCTCTACACAATTCGCCGACCAGTCTAATAGGGGCGTTCGACACATTTAAACATTACATACAGCATATGACGACAAATAGAAGTATGCGCTAGTTAAGTATACAAATTTCATTTAAAATACCCATTAATACCCAAGTACGCACTTAGATGCAAAGTATATGTTGCGAAGGAAAATTATGTACACAAACCGCCACTGAGGCCAACAAAAATTACATTTGCTCAGGTTAACCTTTTGTGTTTTTTAAAGATTTCCCTCTCTCTAACATTCCGTTACATAATTATATATATATATATCTATATATATATATATATATATATATATATATATATATATATATATATATATATATATATATATATATATATATATATATATATATATATTTGTCACAGAATTGTGTGCATGTAGGTGCAGTGTAACTTGTATTTTGTACAAGGAGAGAAAGTGCGTCTGATTTAAATATAGTCGTACATATAGGCTGGATTAGAGAAATTACTCAATCCCGAGACTGTCCTTTCTCTTACACTATCACCTCGTGAGAAACAAAAATGAAAAATTAATCAAATAGGTTCTCCCCTCTGGTAAAGGAAAAGAAAAGAAGATCCCAACGGAGGTTAATTCACCCAAATGTTATATATATGGAGAAGAGAGCTGGAAACAGAGGTGAAAATGATGAGGAGAACGTGGAAAGAACTTGAGATGATGGCACGTGACAGGAGGACTTGGCATGTGTTTGTTGAAGGCCTATGCTCCTTTGGGAGTGGAGGGTTATGATGATATATATATATATATATATAGTAAGCCGATTATTCTTTTAATGACTATATCAGACATCAAGTCCCACAACCATTTGGCTCTTATAACTAGTAGTAGCATACAACCACAATTCCCTTCTTAAAAAAGACACAGGCTATAGCTTTAGATCTCTGGTTGAATGATTGCTGTAATTACCATTACAAATAAACCCTTTATGAAGGCTTACTCTGACTAATCACATATCCCAAGCACAAAATTTATACTAAGTACCAATTACTAAACTTGCTTACTGCAACTGTCAGAATCTCCCACTCTTATAATCAAAAGCAGGCAAGCTAGTGTTAAGTCTGCTACTATCTCCCGGCAAGAATTTTAGGACTGAAGCAATGAGAGACAGACAAGACTGCCTATATATAGTGAGAATTTGCTACAGGTGTTCAGCGTCGTTTGAACACCTGCATAGGGGAGCAGAAAAATAACACATAATAGTTACCCAAAGACTTCTCTAGGAGACCTGCTACAAAGAATTTGGCGCAACAGGGAAAAGAGGGTAACGCTAGCGGGTCCCAGACTTTCATAGCTATCAAAGCACAGGGAACTCTTTGTGACCGTCTCCTCACAATGCAGATGTCTCGGGCAAATTCGCTCCCTCGCCGGCCTGCTACGTAACATGACGGAACTCTCTCTAGGAACTGTTTCCAGTGTCAAAGACCGGGGACTTTTTCGCCGCTAAACTCTCAAACTGAGTGTCGGGCTTTTGACTCGTGGTCAAACGAACTCTAAAAAGATGCCGCTGTCCACAACAGTGAGTCCGGGACGCGTCAATTATCTCCTACCTACATTACAGAAACAGGGGAGTGAACCTATCAGCTTCCAGAATGACAAGTCAATTACCCCGCTTGTATCTACAGAAACGAAAAGAAGTGAAATGGGCGTGACAAAATTCAGACAGAAATTAGGAGGGATGGTAGTTCAGTCTAAGTGGCCAGAATTTATAATCCATGTTGCCACAATGTAATATAATTTACTTGAATACAATTAGGCGAGACTTCGTTCATTTCATATTAATACATGTTTTCCGAACAAGGTCTTTTGGACGTAACTGAATAACATTGTGCTGCCAGCACTATCAATCGCAAATAATAATACTGATAGAATGTATCCATGATATGACCAATGTGTATACATCATACGGATCAAGGGAATGATTAAGACATAGGGATACCTTGAGCTGATGGCACAAGACAGGAAAACTTGGCATACCTTGCTTGAAAGCCTTATATCTTTGAGGAGTTGACAGATAATAAATGAATGAATATGGATCATACTGCTTACAGCCTTCGCATACCAAAACTGCATATAACAGTAAAAAACAGTTTCAAATTTATCTGGGGAAAACTTCACACGTGTCAAAGACTCTCTCAGTAGTTAATTCATCATTGGGATTCATTTCTTTACATCCTTCATGGCTCAAACAAAAAACAACATACTTCAACTCTGGCAAGCAAGCGGCCACTCTGAAAGTTGAAGTACCTACTGAATGTTCAATGTCCAATGACCAGTCTAATCATCTACCTTTCAACCCTCTGCTCATGTTATCAGAAACATTTACTGGGCATAAACAACTACTGCACGATTATTTCTCAGCGTATATACATTTCTTTCAATCTTTGGAAACCATTCATGTTTTCTTACTGAATCACTACTCATTTATTCTTACTTACAAAAGTATAATTTTGAAATACATTTATTCAGAACTGGCGAGTCAAATCATTTGTTCTAATGCTGCTTTTTTTCCACCTGAACTTAATCTACTGGTTATGTCCCTTTCAACAAACAATACACTATTATGTGTTTGTTGTTTATACTTTGGATCACTTTTTACTAACCCTTCACCTACTCTTTCAATTTATGTTCTTTTCAGTAGCAAATTTACAATACTGAGTTTAATTATTTGCCTCCATAAGCTATTTTTGTCTCGTGTTATTTATTCTGGTAATATTCTGCATAAATCTACTAAGGTATATCACATTCATATTTAATTAAGCTTCCTCTTTTTGAGGATGGCCTGGATCCTATTTGGTTCCCCCACTCCAGTTCAGCTCACGTATGGCTCCTCGAGTCTGCTTGTGTACGGCAGCGCCACCCCCTGGGCAACGGCTTTGACTGGCCGGCAGAATTACGTGAGTAAATTGAAAAAGGGAGGTCCCCCTTAAATAGTACACACAACTGCTGGCTGAACGGGCGAATGATCAATAATACATTGACAACGGCTTCTAGGGCAGGAGTTGGAAAGGCCTGGTATCGGGCTGAGGGCGCACCATGGACTGTAATGGTAAGCGGCCAGAACCATCCAGAAAGCAATGGCAAACTACTGGATGTACAATGCCAAGAAATCCATAATGGCTAATCTGAATACTACGCAAAGATCTGGTGGTGAGTTCCCCAGGCCGGGCAGATCATATTTAACTGGGGAAGAGATCGTTGGCAGCGTCAGTACAGGTAATCGTGATGACGGCCAAAAGCCTGACTGTGTTACCACGGAAAACCATGTCATCGGTCTTAGAAAAATAATCAAAATAGGAACATGGAACGTCAGAAGCTTATACCAAGGAAAACAGTACATAGTGAAGAACGAGATGGAAAGACTAAACATCAATATCCTGGGCATCTCAGAGCACAGATGTTCGGGCCAGGGACACTTTTCGATTCCATCAGGAGGAACTTTCATATTCTCAGTGTGGTGGATTAGGTGTTATTAATGATTTAAATATTATATTAATGGTATCTGGTGTGAGGTTAGCTGTGCAAGCCCCTGAAGTGTATGAAATTCAGATAAGTTACAGGGAACTTGTCTGCTTCCACCAATGTCCTCACCCGATATATATTTCCCCTACTGAAGTGTAATGGTGTGAGTATGTTATCTAGCAAGTGTCTAGGGTATATGCAAGGTGATAAAGTGTGAAACAGGACAACAACTACACCTATTACTAGTAAACAATGATTAAACAAGTCACTGGTTAAGTTTTCACTTGAACAAATTTTTTTTTTACAATTTATTTTCCTGTATCTAGTTATTTTTCTGACACAGGAATAATCAACTCAACATGATAATGAAATTATTTACAACCAATTATTTTACAACTGTCATTGAGTCGGTGTTACCCCACAATTATTTATATGTCTCAAGCTGGGAAAATGTCAAGTATTTCTTGCTCCTAGAAAAGGGTACAAGTTTATTGAACGTTTTTGTTCCTCACTGTCTGATACACTATCTTTTGTGAAAACTGAGAGAGTGGATTGTTTGTGATATCAATTTCCAAGACAAGTCTTATCTGAGGTCTCTGGAACCAGGGTGTTTGAATTATGCATAAAACGCCAGCATCCACTGCCAAGACACGATTCTGATTCTATAGGTAAATTACTGTGTAGGCACTCAGTAGTTAGGCCTCACTGCAGAACTTAAGGACAGGTGTTAGATCACCTGGGCTCACTTTCACTCGTAGATGAAACTCGCAATCAAAGAAATTTTAAACACCAATTAGTTGAATATTGCGATATATGGTAACAAATCCAGATCGCTGCCAGTGCAGAATTAGCAAACAAGACAGTACTCTTGCCTTGTCTATAACAACAACGTCTTTAGTGTTAGAAATTTTTCATGTAGTGGCCCCCTGTACCCAATACTAATTGGTTTTATACAACCGTTAGTCTATTATACTACAGCCAATCAGAGACTGTTTAGTGTCTACCGTTCCTGTTCAAATACAACTGACCTCAAATATTCAAAATAAGGACTCCTTCCCCTTTAACCCCACCTACGGGCGAAACTGAGAAAGATTTTTAAGTCCATCTGTCTTCTGTCCAACTTCTTTATTTCTTAATAGTTTTAAATACTAATACATACTTATTAATCCTGCTGTTATCTATTACACAGTCAGTACATATTTATTCTTGTATGTCTTTCTAATGCCTAGTATCGTTTTATTTCCTACAATGCTTCAAATAAAACATTTCCTTTCCTATTCAATTTAAATTTGTAAACACGAACTAAGGTCACTCCGTCTCACACCCTATTTAGTATTACACATTCAAAAAAACATCTCACGTTAATTGCATTTTTCCTTTTATTTTTAAACTACCGTATGCATGCAGACCGAACGGCGCTACGTCACAAAATTTTAACAACTTGCGTGAGTGTATATATCGGAGACAAAGCCAGCAGAGTGATTATCCGCCACTAACGCGTGTAGAGTGAAGAGGGGTCGGCTCGGCGTTTTGTAATATTTTGCGTTAAATATTACTGCAGTTCCTCTTTTACACTACTGAAAATGTCCGAATTGCTACAATTACATGGCGTTAATGTTAAAATCTTCGTTAATTCAAACGCCAGTCATGGTATCGCAGTTCTGGCACAAGAAAATATTTAGTTTCGAGGCCACAGCTTACAAAGCAAAATCTAGTAGCCTTGCCGGCGAGATCATGAATAAGCATTACTACTGCATACGTTAGATTTCCCGACTGGCATAGTCGAAGCGTCTAAGCCTAACACACGGGCTGGTTCTATATATTAGCATTGGGAATACAATTTCATGGAATTTAGCGTTTGTTCTCACAGATTTTACTACACACCTCCCTTCCTAAAACATGCATTCACAGCAAGTTATTATCTGTGAGACAATTAGCGTAAATAAAGTACTATTCGCTAGGCTTTTCCTGCCCTTGTGTTTTCATGGATTTCTGCAGATTTCAAAGTAAGCACAACTCAAGAAAGCTGCCTCAGACCTCTGCAATCCAAGAATCTATTTCAGTTATGTTACTGAACAGCTGCAAGTGTTACTGCTTGTCTTAATGCTGCTTAGCAATCAGTATTCACCATTTCTCTTCTCTGAGTCTGCTCAACGATATGTCCCGAGAATATTAGATGTTCCTCAAATTGTACGTTATGAGGAGTTGATCTATATGGTGATATCTGAGTTGTGTAGGGGATCCAATAATTTCCTGTTCAGCCTGAATAAACACTCGGACTATCCTCAATTCAAAAAGGCAACAATAGAGGCTCTCTGCTCCTCCGAAATGTTCACAGCCAACAATTGGTCTGATCTCAGGCTTGATTGAATGTGGAAACACCCTTCTAATAATATTCTTATAATATTCTATAATGTGCCACTCAAATGGAGGCCATATTCACCAACTATATTCTCCGCCTACCGACAATTTGGTGAAATAAGATAATATGTGGGGAAATGAGTTTCTGCATCAGAAATCAATTCGCCCTTAGCTTTGCTATAATATGTGTGGGTGATCTCCATCCAGGGTCCGACCAATACTTCCCCTTGGACGGTGTAGGGTCGGGTGACTACCAATGTCACCAGTGCCCTTTTCATGTTAAATTAATAGCCATATTGTGAAGCACTGTGAGCATTTTCCGAATTGCTCACTCGTCCACTCCCCACTTTTCTTCTGTTAACATTTTGTTTCGGGTTCAAATCTGGCGGATTATCTTCAATATTAATTTCAGCCAGTTCCCTAACTGCGGCTTCAAACTGAGCCTGGGTTGACTGGTCTGAGTTTCTATTTTCTCTGGATGCCCTTCTCAGAGTTGCGAATCTAAATATTTTTGGTGAAAACTGTTGGTGGGAAGGTGGATACCTATCCTCTATTTCAACCTTATTATTTTTATTTTTCTTGTTATTTTTAAGCCCATATGTTTCAGAATGCGTGGCTGGCATCTGATTATGATTTTCCCAACTTGGTGACTGTACCTTGCTACATTTTTCACAGGCCCCCACAAATTGTGCAATATCAGCAGCTACTTGGGGCCAGTAATATTTTTCAGATGTCCTTTGACGTGTGGTTCCATTCCTCTGGTGTCCACCATCGGGTACAACATGAGCTTGTGCCATCACTTTTTCCCTGTAGGGAGTTGGCAATACCAACTGTCCCTGTTCTTTGGATACTGCTCTAGCTTTCCTGAAGAGCAGTCCCTCCTTCAAATAAAATTGTCCTTTCTTAGGGTGTGCATGGCTTGTTGGCAATTTGCCAAAGCAAGGTTTTAATGTTTTATCCTTTGCCTGGGCCTTTCTCATCTGCTTATGAGAATAAACAAGTGGTGGTTCCTCCTCCGTTCTACTAGGGGTCGACCTAACCTGAAGCGTGGCCATTACCACAGGTTTTACCGGGCTTCCTAGAAAAACATATTTACTTCCTAACACCAGCGGGTAATTAGGGTCGTCACACACAGCTGCTCTGATCACTCCTTCCACGTACCTTGTCTCTACATTGATCTCGGCTACTGGAAGTGTCATGGTGTCTATTCCCTTTACGGCCCCTTGTATCTCCACTTTCTCTGTGGTATACTGTTCAGGGTGCACTAGGGTTGCACTCACAACTGAGTCATATTCCAAACCTGAATCGTAAAGGCACCTAACCTTGGCACCATTACATGTCACTTCTTCACAGATGGGGGGATGTTGAAGATTAATATGATTCTCTGTCAGTTTCTTCTTCCCCTTGTCCACTGTTATCATGCATGCTGCGTGATATGGAGGAACTTTCCTACCACAGTCAATAATATTATGATTATTCATCCTACAAACTTTACAATATTTCCCTTCTGGTTTGTAGGGTCTCCTTTCTCTGAAATGCGAGTTTCTATCTCGTTGCTCAAAACTTGGCTTATCATAATAGGCTTTACCCTTATTAAACTTATCTCTGTGTTCATAGTTAGGTTGGTTTTGGTTTGGTAGAGCTTTATCATGGTCTATAGGCTTCTTCTTTAAACTTGCTATCTCAGACTGGGCTGCCTGATATCTCTCAGCCACATTTAAGATCTCCCCCAGCCTCTCAGCACCCTGTTCCGTGAGAAATTTTCTCAGGTCTGGAGCCATGGACTCTCTTAACTGCTCAGTCATAATCATTTCCTTTAAATCTTGGGTTTTCCCCAGAGCAGTCCATTTCTCCAGGTATGTCTCCAGGCGTGCAGAGAACTGGTGGTAAGTCTCTCCAGTCAACAGTTTGGCATTCCTAAATTTCTTTCTGTAAAATTCACTATTTTTCTCATATCTAACTAGAAGAGCTTGCTTAAGAATGTCGTAGTCATCTTGATCATCCTTGCTCAGTTTGGCGAAGACCTCATAAGAGGTTCCCCTAAGCTCCTGAGATACCTTCATACTCCATCTCTCTTTCTCTAGCCCATACATAGTAACTAACCTTTCAAATCTAGATAAAAATGACTCAATATCATCATCTTTTTCTACAAATGGGTCCAACTGGAACCCCATGGCTGAGGTTGAGGCAACCTGGCTTGCAGCAGAGTCGGAGGTGGATGAGCTACTTCCATTATTAGGAGCATGGCCTTGTAACTCCAACTCCCTTAGTCGTAACTCATGTTCCCTTTGGAGTCTTTTATCTTCTCTCTCAGCCTCCAATCTCTTTTCTTCAGCCTCCAACCTCTTAGCTTCTTTCTCCTTCTCAGCCTCAAGTCTCCTTTCTTCTTTCTTGGCCTCAGCCTCAAGTTTCCTCTCCTCTAACTGCAGCCTCTTGATCTCAGCCTCTCTATCAGCCTCTAACCTCTTAAGTTCCCTAGCATCCTCTAACATAATTCTTTTCTCCTCAGCTAATCTCTTATCTTCCCTTTCCATATACTTATCGCACTCTGATGTCACATACTGAATCAGAGCTTGCCCATATAAATTCATTTCCTTTGCAGTCTGCACAGCAGCAGATCTGTATTTAGCCATATCCGCCATTTTATCGTTAACAATATGAAATACTATCCACTACCTTAACTAATTAACCAACTCTAAACACAAGACAAAGGGCAATGATATCTCAAACCACTCTCAAATTATTTTTACTATTAGATATTACAAATACTGGGACTAGTGACTCACTTAATGTAGGGTACTAAGAACCTTTAAATCCCGGAAGAGCGTCCCAATTTATGTGGTGGATTAGGTGTTATTAATGATTTAAATATTATATTAATGGTATCTGGTGTGAGGTTAGCTGTGCAAGCCCCTGAAGTGTATGAAATTCAGATAAGTTACAGGGAACTTGTCTGCTTCCACCAATGTCCTCACGCGATATATATTTCCCCCACTGAAGTGTAATGGTGTGAGTATGTTATCTAGCAAGTGTCTAGGGTATATGCAAGGTGATAAAGTGTGAAACAGGACAACAACTACACCTATTACTAGTAAACAATGATTAAATAAGCGTTTGGAAGAAAGAATTGAGGCTCTTGAAATGTGGATATATAGAAGAATGGGGCGTATCTCATGGAAAGAGATGAAAACAAATAAGGAGGTCCTAGAAAATCTAGGTATGAAAAGAGAACTAATGAGGGAGGTCAAAGTTCGGCAGCTAAAATACTTTGGCCACATAAAAAGGCATAACACCTTGCAGAAGACCATAATAGAAGGGAGAGTTGAAGGCAAACGTGCAAGGGGAAGACAGCGCTATAAGTGGGAAGATAACATCAAGAGATCGACAGGAAAGAGTCTATCAGAGTGCACCACCAAGACAAGAGACAGAAGACGTTGGAGATCCATTACAGCCAACCTTCGTTGTGGAGATGGCAACTGATGATGATGAAACAAGTCGCTGGTTAAGTTTTCACTTGAACAAATTTTTTTCTTACAATTTATTTTCCTGTATCTAGTTATTCTACTAACACAGGAATAATCAACTCAACATGATAATGAAATTATTTACAACCAATTATTTTACAACTGTCACTGAGTCGGTGTTACCCCACAATTATTTATATGTCTCAAGCTGGGAAAATGTCAAGTATTTCTTGCTCCTAGAAAAGGGTACAAGTTTATTGAACGTTTTTGTTCCTCACTGTCTGATACACTATCTTTTGTGAAAACTGAGAGAGTGGATTGTTTGTGATATCAATTTCCAAGACAAGTCTTATCTGAGGTCTCTGGAACCAGGCGGTTTGAATTATGCATAAAACGCCAGCATCCACTGCCAAGACACGATTCTGATTCTATAGGTAAATTACTGTGTAGGCACTCAGTAGTTAGGCCTCACTGCAGAACTTAAGGACAGGTGTTAGATCACCTGGGCTCACTTTCACTCGTAGATGAAACTCGCAATCAAAGAAATTTTAAACACCAATTAGTTGAATATTGCGATATATGGTAACAAATACAGATCGCTGCCAGTGCAGAATTAGCAAACAAGACAGTACTCTTGCCTTGTCTATAACAACAACGTCTTTAGTGTAAGAAATTTTTCATCTAGTGGCCCCCTATACCCAATACTAATTGGTTTTATACAACCGTTAGTCTATTATACTACAGCCAATCAGAGACTGTTTAGTGTCTACCGTTCCTTTTCAAATACAACTGACCTCAAATATTCAAAATAAAGACTCCTTCCCCTTTAACCCCACCTACGGGCGAAACTGAGAAAGATTTTCAAGTCCATCTGTCTATCTGTCTTCTGTCCAACTTCTTTATTTCTTAATAGTTTTAAATACTAATACATACTTATTAATCCTGCTGTTATCTATTACACAGTCAGTACATATTTATTCTTGTATGTCTTTCTAATGCCTAGTATCGTTTTATTTCCTACAATGCTTCAAATAAAACATTTCCTTTCCTATTCAATTTAAATTTGTAAACATGAACTAAGGTCACTCCGTCTCACACCCTATTTAAGTATTACACATTCAAAAAAACATCTCACGTTAATTGCATTTTTCCTTTTATTTTTAAACTACCGTATGCATGCAGACCGAACGGCGCTACGTCACAAAATTTTAACAACTTGCGTGAGTGTATATATCGGAGACAAAGCCAGCAGAGTGATTATCCGCCACTAACGCGTGTAGAGTGAAGAGGGGTCGGCTCGGCGTTTTGTAATATTTTGCGTTAAATATTACTGCAGTTCCTCTTTTACACTACTGAAAATGTCCGAATTGCTACAATTACATGGCGTTAATGTTAAAATCTTCGTTAATTCAAACGCCAGTCATGGTATCGCAGTTCTGGCACAAGAAAATATTTAGTTTCGAGGCCACAGCTTACAAAGCAAGATCTAGTAGCCTTGCCGGCGAGATCGTGTATAAGCATTACTACTGCATACGTTAGATTTCCCGACTGGCATAGTCGAAGCGTCTAAGCCTAACACACGGGCTGGTTCTATATATTAGCATTGGGAGTACAATTTCATGGAATTTAGCGTTTGTTCTCACAGATTTTACTACACTCCGGCAAAGAGAAAGGAGGCCAGAGTGGCGTTGGCTTCTACCTGTCTAAAAGGACAGCTGCCTCTCTATTAGGATATAATCCCATAAATGACCGCATTGTCACAATCAGACTGAAAGGAAAAAGAAAGAACATCACAATCATACAAACATATGCGCCAACAGCAGCTGCTGAAGAACAAGAAATTGAAGATTTTTACAATAAACTGCAACACGCATTAGAGAAAGCAAATAAGCAAGATATTAGGATAATAATGGGAGATTATAATGCCAAAGTTGGAAACGAAAGATTAGAACAACGAAAAAGAGTGAAAGGAAGTTATGGATTGGGCCAGAAAAATGAGAGAGGAGAACGCTTGACAACATTCTGCCTAGAAAACAACCTAATCATCACAAATACTCTTTTCATGCAACACCCTAGAAGACTATATACATGGACGTCACCAGATGGAAAAAGCAAGAACCAAATAGATTATATCTTAATACAACAAAGGTGGCGATCTTGTATCTCATCCATCAAGACGCTGCCAGGAGCAGACTGTGACTCCGACCATGAACTTCTTGCTGCAAACTTCAAGATCAAATTGAAAAAAGTCGCTACAAGCGACAAAGTAATACGTTATGACACAAGCGCCATACCAGAAGAGTACAGTGTCGATATTCAGAACAAATTTGACATTCTTATGGCAGTACAGGAGGAAATGACACCAGAGATGTTTATATTACAAATGCACAGAGGCTCATTCCTAAAAGAAGTATAAAGAGACGAGAATACATCTCAGACGAAACACTGAAGTTGGTGGTAGAGAGAAGAAAAATGAAGTCCAAAAAAGATACAGAAAATCAGGAGTTGTACAAGGAATACACAAAGCAGATTAAAAAACGAGTCAGACAAGACAAACAACAATACATAAACGACACCTGCCGGAAAATAGAGGAAATGCGCGAACAGGGATTGAGTAAGAATATGTTTTCTGAAGTAAGAACATTGAAAAACAGCAACTATAAATCATCACCTCGAGCAATAAACGACAAGAAAGGCGACACTCTAACAGAACGTAAAGATATTCTGAACAGATGGAAGGAGTACTGTCAAGAAATGTATACGGAAATAAACAAAGCGGCAGATAACAACGTCATGAATGAAGTGGAACGTGAACCAGAACCTACCATAGAGGAAGTCCGAAACGCAATCAAACACTTGAAAAGTGGAAAATCTCCTGGTTGTGATGAAATAACAGCTGAAATGATACAGGCAGGAGGAGAAGGCAGCGCTCGTATATACCATGCATTATGCTGCAAGATCTGGCAAAGCGGAATTTGACCCAAGGAATGGAAAAGATCAATTTACATACCCTTGCCAAAAAAAGGACAACCTGAAACTGTGCACAAACTACAGAACCATAGCTCTTATAAGCCATGCCAGCAAAATACTATTACAAATCATAATGAAAAGGATGCAACAAAAGCTAGAAACATAAATAAACGAAGTACAGGCGGGTTTTCGACCAGGTAGAGGCACTAGAGATCATATATTCAACTTGAGGATCGTCATAGAAAAGTGTAGAGAATTCAACGTTGACCTACATACTTGTTTCATTGACTACACCAAAGCTTTTGACTGTGTACAACATCAGCAGTTATGGGCTATTATGAAAAATATGGGATTTCCAAACCACCTTACACAACTCATCGCACTGCTGTACCAAGAACAACAGGCAGCCGTAAGAATAGAGGGGGAAACATCAGAATGGTTTGAAGTACAGAAAGGAGTAAGACAAGGCTGTACCCTTTCCCCTTACCTGTTTAACATTTATGCAGAGAATATCATGAGAAACGTAAGAGATGACCAAGAACACACAGAGTTTGACTCATTTAACATCGGCGGGTACCAGATCCCAGAAATCAGATATGCTGACGACACAGTCCTCCTATCGACCAACCCAGAAGGACTTGAACAATTAATTCTGTCCACCAAAAAATACAGCGAGGCCCAGAATCTATACCTAAACACCAAGAAGACCAAAGTATTGACAACAGACAAAGTAAAGACCAAACCAGAAATTGAAATTGATAACGAAGAACTGGAAAGTGTTAATGAATTCGAATACTTAGGATCAATCATCAACAGCTTTGGCGACTGTGCAGTAGAAATTAAAAGAAGACTTGCAATTGCTTCACATAAACTAATACAGATGAAAAACCTATGGCAAGGCACAAGCAAAGAAACAAAGTTACAACTGATCAGAGCATGTATATTCCCAGTAGCAACATACGGCTGCGAGACTTGGACACTCAATAAAACAGTTGCAAAAAAGATTACATCATTCGAAATGAAATGCAACAGAAGGATGTTGAGAATACCCTGGACAGAAAAAAAGACCAACAGAGAAGTACTGCACTCACTAAACATACAGGAACATTGGCTTTTAAATACCATCGCAATAAGGAAGCTGACATTTTTCGGTCATATAAAAAGACATAATAGTCTGGAAAAAATAGTGATGGAAGGCATGGTCCCTGGAAAAAGGGGAAGGGGACGACCTAGACGACGGTGGACCCAGGACATCACAGAGAGTCTGAACTTGTCTTTGGCTGATGCAGGTCGACTTGCCCAGAATCGTGATGCGTTCAGAGCAGCTGTAATGGAGACAACGTTCTGGAAAGAATACGTCACATGATGATGATTTAATTAAGATTTTTCTTGTTGTTCTTCTACATAGATGTTCTTCGCCATTGTTGTTCTCATATAACCAATTCTAGTAATCTCATAGTTAGCAGACTTTCTCAGGCTTATGCCATTGCCAAAAAGTTTGTCCGTCAGTTGGGCTGATGAAAACCATGTTGTTAATCCCCTCTTCTCTTGGAGTCGACCTTCTGGGAAGTCATGTTCTGCTGTTTGCTTGTCTGCGTTCATGGACACATATATGTTTGTCTAACTTTTGGTTTGTCGAACAGCTGATATTTCAGCCTACAGTGGCCAGTCCTTAGTCTTGTGTCGTTATTAGCTGACTACAACCTTTCAGCCGCAGGTTCTGACTAGTCTTGTAGTCATGTTTCGTAAAACTGATGTTGATTTATTTTTTGTTAGATTCTGAACTTCTTGTTAGAATGTAATGCTTTTGCTTGGATATATCATCATAATTTCCCTGTGTGCTTGTAACGCTTTTGCTTGGATATATCATCATAATTTATTGGTGCTTTTTTGTGCAAAATTGTTACATGACCAGGCGACAACCCCCCCGACAACCTCATTTTTTAGTTGCCCCTGACAACATGAATGAAGTCTGCATTAGTAACTATGCCCAGATTCTGAACTTCTTGTTAGAATGTAATGCTTTTGCTTGGATATATCATCATAATTTCCCTGTGTGCTTGTAACGCTTTTGCTTGGATATATCATCATAATTTCCCTGTGTGTTGCCCATGGAGCATAAAGATATTATTGGTGCTAATCCCCTTACAGGGACCCTGCACCAAACATTCATTTTCTCTTTCATTGATGGCAAATTGTTACATGACCAGGCGACAACCCCCACGAACAACCTCATTTTAGTTGCCCCTGACAACATGAATGAAGCAGCATTAGTACTATTCTTTCTTTATATCTCTTCAGACTCCCCCAGGACGTAATGGGGCGCCGGTTAGTATATTTGTGATGAATTTTCCGTGATACAACGTTAAAATATCTCCAAATATAAGGATAAAATGTAGGGATAAAAATAATGCGTAAGATACTAGGAGACATGCTCGCCCATGCCCGCATTTCCTACCGCCAGTCAAACTAACTAGTTAGACGTGCAGTCGAAACGGTTTACCCTTTGTAGACGGGAGGGAAACGGAGATCAAAAAAGGAAAAAAAATGACTGAACACGTGTTTGAATCTAGCAAGGCTAAAAAGACGCAATTGGTGGTAAAAGGAAAAAAAATTCACGTCACTAGTTGACACAATGTAAGGAAATGGACAGAAAAGACCTTAGCTCTTATTCGAAACAGTCATTTCTTGGACGTTTTTCGATACTTGGTCCGTTTATTTGAATTCAGCGGCAAACGCCGTATAGAAGGTTCTTGAACAAATTTCAAAAAACTAAACTTGAGAAAAAATATGTTTTTTCTTAATAATAGAGTTATGAATATAAAACCTAGCTAGTTTGATAGCCCATCTTAAGCAGAGAACTAATATACTTTAAATTATACAGACGGATAGATAACAAGGAAGATATTGACAAAAGACTGTATTGTTCATATCAGACTAGCGACTGTACTGTCCATACTGTCACTAAAGTTTCAAATTTTCGTCCTTGAGACACGCAAATGCAAAAATCAAGCTGTAATGCAAGAGAGGGGAACGGTGGAGAATTGTGGCTAAAAATAACTTAGGAGGCAGATTTGTGTAGGATATTGCATGTAGAACCAAGTGTGTTTTTGTGAAAAAACCAAGTAGAGACAGACGGACCAACAGACAATAATACATACTTGACTGAGATCTGACTGAATGAATTTGACTTTTGGTTGTAGATTTGAAAAGTTAGGGGGGAAGTCGGTGATTGGGTAAATGTAATCATATTAGCGGGACAGAGATGCACATTTTTGCCATTTGATACAATACTGTCCAGGGACACAGTCGGTTATTGCCTGTGGTGTTGTTCCTAGAAGATAGTACATACATTTAGAGGGACGCCATCATATAGCCAGCAGCTCAGCTGAGTTTTGCTAGCAATTAACTGTGTTCTCAATTCTGAATTCTGGTAAGAATGAAAGGATTTATTTTGTACATTTTAATATCTCGAGTGATTGATACTGCCATATCATATAAAATGATTACGACAAGTAAGTGCTCGCTCTAGGTCCCCAGCCCAAGTTCAGGGTCTAGAGACAAACAAAAAATATATGGACGCCTAACTAAGACTATGGAAGGCGGATCTATTGTTGAGATCAGTGGGAACATATCACCTATCTTATTGAATAAAAGGAAACTATTGAGCATATCTCAGATGCAATGCAGTCTTGGGGAACTGGTACTATATGAAAACAACTGGGTAAGATGTGCTGTGTGGTCAGAGAGATCTGACCCATTCTGTGTATTGTTGATGTGTTGTGCTGTGTGTAAGAGTGGTGCAGTAAATAGATTACTGACACAGCGCACAAAATTTGTTTCAGAATTGTGAGTTTCTGTTGTGGCACTAGGGTAGTGCCACATAAGTAATCAAGATTGCACAAGCAGATGTGTGTGCAGCCAAACAGTGTGTCGGTGCAGTCTACCATTGTATTCTAGCTACCGAGAGGAGTGGGCCACCGGAATCCAGCATTAGATCTTCGCAGACAAGATGAGTGATTTAGTGGCCTGCTGAGGATTCACCATACTCCTAAAGAATTTATAAATATTTCCCCTCATAAATATATTGAATTTTGGGAAAGATACATTTATTAAAGTTCATAAGACAATGGACAAAGCTTGTTCTAGTCACAGAGTGGGTGTGATGACACCACCCCAACAGCACATCCAGTAATAGTTTCCCAGAGACATTAGAAATATAATTAATATTAACCAGTCTGATAAAATACTTATGTATACACATTCCATTTTATTATGCCATATATTTATGCATTCCATTTATAACTCCATAACATTTCATATGTTCTGACCAAAATAAAACATTGGTTCAGAACAAATAAATTTAAAGCAAATTTTAATATTTAAACTAAAACAGCCTGAGTTAGTTCAGTGTGTTATAGAATTTTATTAATATTATTACACTTATTAATTATCTGTGTGTGTTTGTATATTCTACTACAACACAGTACATTTCAGTACCCTAGACTTTTAACGTAGCTACATTCATAATAGTAAAAAAGATATGTTTGAGGTCGTAAGTGGTAGTAAGAAGGGCCTTCTGTAATTCTCATCTACATTTATCTCAGGAGCCTTCACAGCTGACCTCATACATTACCCTAGGTAACACAACAACCATACAGTACAATCAAAAACCACTACAATATTAAGATTTCATTACATCGATAAGTAAGTGACAAACGTTGAGGTGTTGTCGTGTTCTGGCCTTCAAAGCATGTATAGACTGTTTAGACAGAGTAGGCTACGCCGGTTTGGCCATATCCGCGACAATGAAGATGGTTGCATCCCGAAAGATATCTTCTATGAACAACTGGCAAAAGAACAGTTGAGTGACCGCAGCTGAGGTTGAAAGATATGTGCAAGAGAAATATGAGGGCACTGGACTTAAATTGCAATCTTTACCAAGCAGCGATGCTCTCTTTTTCAAACATTTTTTGTTGTTCACTGAACAATTATTCATTTGAAATGAATTGATGGGACAGTGATCCTAAAAATTGGGTTTAAGGTCGCATTTTACAAGTTTATGTTATATTTAACGATTAATTAAAATTAAATTTAAGCTGTGAAAATAAAGACATTGATTAATACAGCTAAAATAAAAATAATTATAACCATCAGTAGTTTAATCATGTTTATGTTTTATTACTAATAAAAGTAAAGTACATGAACAAGTAATTGTACATTTTACATCAATGAGAAGAATGCTTTTCGTTTTTTTTAACATCACATATTCACGTTAATATTTGGTACAATGTTTGAAAGTTGTTTCACATAGTTATGTGGTGGCAAATTGAAGAACCATCGAAATATCCCATTTTGCAATGTTGGGGCATTCTGGCAAAACACTGCTCCAAAAATCAGTTAGGGAAAGTTAATTAAACCTTTGTTTTATTCCTGAGTCAAAAACCAAATCAATCAAACGCTCGTAATCATGAGCTGATAAGCATGCTAGTTTGGGTGCAATTGCAAATGGATTTCGTATCCATCTTAAAAATAATGTTTCAAAATAAGTTGTTAGCAACTGGTTCTTCATTTTTTTCTTCGCAGAACACCTTTCAATAGCTCGCGGAACACAGATTGAGAAACGCTGCTTTACAGGAATGACAGATAATAATGTTAGTGTCAGTTGTGCCAAGACCTTTCCACGAAATTGTATAGTCTTTAATGTATTTCCTTACACTTTAAAATTACTATTTGGCCACTTTAGTTACTGTTGCAACTGTTGTTATGAAATATCAGTTTTTCCATCTTTCTGTTTCAAAGGTAAATTGGTGACTTATACAAACTGGGCCGAGAAACAGCCAAAAACATTTTTAGGAAGGACGGTGCTAGATTGTCTGCAGATGCGACAGGAAGATAACTGGAAGTGGTACAACAATGTTTGTAGTCTGCCTAAGTTCCACTACAACTATATTTGCCAATTCCGTAAGTAGTTTGATTATATTTTGCATTGTGGCATTGACATTTGTCACCCCAAATACTTGTGCGTCTGTGAAGATCTTGTCTGGTCTTGTTGCGAAAGAAAGTACAGAGAATGTTCTTTTCAATGTTGTCTTGGGTTGACGCTGTGTTTATTTTCCAATGCTAGTATCTAAAGTGTAGGTGTTGCTGAGATAAGACATGCCCTGTCTCTAGACATGTCCTGCAAATAGTTAGTAATATATAGACATTTTTGTTGAGACCAATCTAACATGAGTAGATAAGGTAAAATAAGAACACAGAGGAGAAATGTCAAGAACAAAAGAAAAAACAGAAAATGAAGAAACAGAACAGTATCATAAGGAAACTAAACACAGCGGAATATGGCAAAATAGAAACTAGAGGACAATATAGATAACATGATCCACAAGGAGTCAGTCATATAAGTAAACAATCAAGAAAAAGAAGAGAAAGGAAATCACAAATAGGGATAATCTAACAACAATAACAGAACAAAACAGATGTCTGGAGAGGAAGTGCATATCTCAGCATTATTGAATGAAAAAATACAAAAATAGCATGGAAGAGTTATTGACAAACGATCAAAAGCAAAGCTAAAAACAAAAACCAGTATGGAATAATACTTTGAACAGCACAAAGAGGATAAAACATTAAAGTAAATTCATTAAAAATACAGTTATCACACAACATTAAACTCAAAATAGAATTAGTCAAAGAAACAAGGGAGCTGAGATAAGACTTTCAGATGAGGAAATATTAAACAGGCTAAGTAAAGAAACTCCTGAACACAGAATGCAGAAAGTGTTGTCAGAATTACTCTGGAAAGGCAAGAAATCCCTGCATGTTTCAATAATCACAAAACAAAAATTAAAACAAAAGCATATATTCCTCCTATAATTCAGTGTTTAAGTTGCTAGAGATTTGGACATGCAAAAACAACTGTAGACAAAACACCCAGATGTAGATACTGTGCAGCATATCTTAGTTATGACAAATATAATCTAGCATGAGAAGACAAGGATTATACTTACTTACTTAGTCGTTCCTCTTCTACCGTGAGGTCGTAGAGGTTGGAAGATAGAGAGGATTATAGAATAAAAAAATAAAAACTGAAAATGTACAAAATGTTTGGTACCTACAGTGTACCACATTATCACCAGACCAAAGTGGCACTAATAAAATCAGTTAAGACTAACGCAACATTTAAAATACATTTACAACAAGATGAATCAGTTGTCATAACTGTATCAATGCAAGCAACTAAAGAAATGTCAATAAATAAATAAATAACCCAAAAATCAAACAGATCAATGAATCACAGATAAAATAAAAGAATCTCCTGAAACAGGGTGAGGGGTGAGATAAGGCTGAGGGAGAGAAAAATATTTGAGCAGATATGCCCAAGATTAAGAAAACTAAAAAAGATGGGAAAATGGCAAAGATTGAGTTGAAGAAGAAGATAATCAGGAGGCTAACCAAGAATATAGAATCAGCTATTTTATTCTGCCACACAAACAAAACATATTCAAGGAAACAGAAAAGTACTTTTAAAATTCTGCCAAATGCTCAGTTCTAAGATACATTCTGTTACAGAAGTATGGAACAAATTAAAGGCTACTGCAGAGAAAACTAAATGTATTATAACTGCAATGCAAATTCCAGAAAGAGTTCATAGACTAAAAAAAAAGTTAGTTGCTTATCCTTTACAGGACGTGGCAATCAACTCCAGCTTTTATTGGCTGTTTGTGATTTTTCTAGGCAATTTTTACGTTCAGTAGTTTGCCATTGCTTTCTGAATCATAGACTAACAGAAACTAAATGCACTGGGCCAGATATTACCATAGCATTAATGCTATTACTGGGACCTGAAAGGGGAACAAAGAACTGTAACCTGCCAAGCAAGTAGTAAAAGACAACTACGTAGTTCTGGACATGGGGCTGGCTATCTGATCCTTGGACACTTTAAGACACGAAAACTTCAGCAACAATATGGACACACATTTTCAGCTGCAATTATATGTTTGTCCTATGTCCTTCGATTCCCAGTTGAGGGAATATAATTTATAGAAATATTTTTTCAGAACAAGTGGTCCTAATGATGTCATACTCCCCCCTGGTCTCCTGGGTAGTGAGATCAGATGCCTAGCCTTCTCGGATAAGGGCGCAAAAATAGAAGGTCCCGTGTGCAAGTTGCGCATGTTAAAAATCCCACAGCAGTTGGAAATTGTAAAGAGTAGGCCTATCAGGCCGCTGCCCTGGCAAAATTTAAAAATTATAGACACAAAAATATTTAAAGAATGTGTGATTCCTATATACACACACTGGGATTCTCGCCAGTGCTATGGAGTTTGTGCACTTTGCTGAGATCCTCCTTGTGTGATCTAATGGAGGAGATCGGAGCACTGATGGAGTTGTCCGTGTGCAATGAAGATGTTCCTTAAAACCAAACCTATTGCATTAGGAAATATATGGAAATAAACAGAAATCACATCCAACACAAAAATAAGAATCGTCAACTCAAATGTCAAGTCAGTCCTATTGTATAGTTGTGAAACATGGAGAACAACGAAAAGGTTATACTGACTTTTATAAATGGGTGCTTGTGCAGAATAGAAATTTGTAAATGGCATGACAAGATCACGAGTGTGGAACTAATGGTAAGAATCAGACAAACACTAGTAGAACAGGAGGTGAGAAGAAGAAACTGGCGTTGGATTGGACACACATAAAGAAAAATAAAAAACCAGCTGATAGCATTACATGAGAGTTCTTGTTCTGGAATACCCAAGGTAAGAGAAATAAAGGGAGATAAAAAAACACATAAAGAAAATAAAGGGAGACAGAAATGAAAGGGATAAAGAATACGTGGAAAGATCAGGGTAGATGGCACAAGACAGGAGGAATTAGCATGAATTTGTATAAGGTTTAAGCCTCGTGGGGAGCTGAAGGATAATTATGATGATGATAGTGTGTGTTGTTGAGTGAGCAGTCATCCTAAATGTAATTTTTTTCAGCATGCTTTTATTAAATGAAATATAGCCACAGTGGTAGAATTCATAATCAGTATTGTCACAACACATTTATGAACAGCTCAAAACATCCTTCATCATTATCATCAGGTGCCATCTCCACATCGGCTGTAATGGATCTCCAGCATCTTCTGTCTCTTGTCTAGATAGACCACTCTCAAAGACTCTTTCCTGTCCATCTCTTGATGTTATCTTCCCACTTATAGCCCTGTCGTAGCCTTGTACGTTTGCCTTCAACTCTCCCTTCTATTATGGTCTTCTGCAAGGTGTTATGTCTTTTTATGTGGCCAAAATATTTTAGTTGCCTAATGTGGATCTCCTTTAATTGTTCTGTTTTCATACCTAGATTTTCTAGGACCTCCTTATTTGTATTTTGCTCTTTCCATGAGATACGCCCCATTCTTCTATACATCCAACTCTTGAGAGCTTCAGTTCTTTCTTCTTGTTGCTTCTTCATTGTCCATGTTTTAACACCATACAGTAATGAATAATATAAATAACATTTGATGATTCTGAGTTTTAATTTAAAACATCCTTTACCAGTTGATAAATAAAATAATAATATGTTGAAGACTTTGCAGTGTGCATGCTGTTGGTGTGAATCTGTAGATGTAGCCTTTCTCATTTAACTCTGTCATATTTTTTCTGTTGTGACTACAGCATTAAACAAGCCAGGGGGCCATGAAAGCAGAGTATCTGCCACTGATAAGATGGAAGACAATGGAAACTGTAAGCTTTAATTGAAAACCTAGTTATAATAATAATTTTGCATAGATGATTATATTTTATATATAATAATAATAAATAGCCCCTTCAGTCATAACTGACTATCGGAATGCCCCCGGAGGTGACAGCCCTCAGCTGCTTTTTTTCCCCTGGTGTTCCTTTCGACGTTTTCTCCTCTCTTCTGCTTGCCATGAGAGCTTATTTTCACCCAATCTTAGGTGGCACCGTAAATAGCATCAACACTTGAAGTGATTGGCAGCTCCATCCTCCCAGGGTGCTAGATTTATGTCCAGTACCTTCTTGTCTCTCTTGCACACATCTTTGAACCTCAGCTGCGGTTGCCCAGCTGTTCATTACAGACTCATGCACACACACATCTACCTACATTTGGAGAAGAGATTGGAATTCAGCCATAATAAGGATAAAGTACATATGGAAAGGGGAGCCACGGTAGCATAGTGGTTAGTGCACTGGCGTCCTAGCTCAGTGGTCTATGGTTTGATCCCCAGATGAGGTGGGATTTTTTTAAGGCCGCAAACGGCTCCTGGGTCGACCCAGCCCCAATTGGGTACCAGAGCAACTTCTGGGAAGGTTAAGGCTACAATGGTGGCTCAATGTTCCATAGGAAGGGAAAAGGAAAAATGATGATATTGAACATTAAACAGTTTGAAATAAGCACTTTATAAGTATATAGGTGAGCCAGCACACATACCTCCCCTTTATCTGCTCACAGTCCTGTCCTGCTCAGCAACAACCAAAACTGCTGACTTAACAGCCAAATGGCTGACTTAATCAAAACTGCTGATTTAACAACCAAAACTGCTGGCTTAACAGCCAAAACTGCTGACTTAACAGCCAAAGCTGCTGACTTAACAACCAAAACTGCTGACTTTAAGAGTATACAAATGTTGATATTTTCCCTGTCATTTTTTTATGGGTCTCTGTAAGTACTATTTTGTGTTTGATTCCCTTCAGGTACTCTTCAAGTATATAGGAAATTGACAAAGAAAGAGTTGAAAGTCAGTTGAAATTTCTCAGTCTTTAGATATAAAATGCTCTTAATGTGCTACACTTTGAACCAGATCTCGTGAGGAAGCGGATAATATTTTAGACAGGAAATTCTCTTACTGCAATTAAAAAGGGGGGGGGGGTCGGGGGGTGGGGGTGGGGGGGGGGGGGGGGGGGTGGGGGTGGGGTGGGGGGGGGGGGGGGGGAGGGGGGGGCGGGGGGGGGGGGGTAGGGGGGGGGGGGGGGGGGGTGTGGGGGGGCGGGGGGGGGGGGGGGGGGGAGAAGGAATCAGTTTCTCACATACTGTTCTGAGGATATAAGCTGATGATTTAAACCCTTTGATCTTCAAGAGCTGTCTCCATAGGGTAATGACTCATGGAACCACGATACATAAATTGAACATCTCTAGAGAGTACAAACATCTGTAAAGAGTGAAACAACCAATTTAATAAAATATTATTCATATCAAATAGGCTGCCACCCACACATCGAAGGTCGGCTGCAATGGATCTCCAGTGTATTCTGTCTGTTGTTTTGTCAACACGCTTTGATAAGCTCTTTCTGCCATCTCATGATGTTATCATCCCACTTATAATGCTATTTTCCTCTTGCTCGTTTGCTTTTAATTTTTCATTCCAGTATGGTTTTCATCAGGGTATTGTGTCTTTAAAAAGTTAGTTGCTTATCCTTTACAGGACGTGGCAATCAACCCCAGCTTTTATTGGCTGTTTTGTGATTTTTCTAGGCAATTTTTACGTTCAGTAGTTTGCCATTGCTTTCTGAATGGTACGGCACTTATACCATTGTTAAAAATCCACACAAAGTGATCTGCTACCAAACCGCCTGCAGCAGGTTTCGAACCTGGTATATCTGGATTATGAAACTGCGTTCATATCCATTAGGCCACAGATGCCGACTGTCTTTACATGACCAAAATATTTGATCTAACTTTGATCTCATTTATAAGTTCTCATTCTTTCCTAGCTTTTCTATGACTTCTTTATTTGTTTTCTTCTTTTTCCATGAGATGTGTTCATTATCCTTCTATATACCAAAATGTTAAGGGTCTCAGCTTTTTCGTCTAATTGCTTGTTCATTGTTTATGTTTCTATGCCATACTGTAATGAAAATTTTATGTATATAGCATTGATGACTCCTATTTTTAATATTTAATTAAAATATTTTTTTTCACTATGAAAAATGTTTTGGGGTGGTAACAGAAAGTTTTCAGTTTTCATTTTTGAATTAAAGACTATTAATTATCTATTTAAACCAATATATTTAGTATACGAGGATTCTCATTACATATTATAGTGACATAAAAAAGCAATAAGAATAATTATTATTTAAAAAAATAACAAGGAAAATGAAATTCTTCAGTTAAGTGTGTACATTTAAAGGAAACTTTTCAGTCCAAAAAAAATAAAATAATTAAAGCAGTAAAACAGCAGTGTTGCTTATTATCAAGCAGTAATAATACAGATGGTCAACATTTAACATATGCATGTTAAAAATGTCACTTTATCTTAAATCTTATAAACTCAAATGAATAATACATATTTTTTTTACAGCATCCATTCTGGCAGTCATTACTGGGATCAGTGTCAGCCTGCTACTCATTATGGCCATCATTTTCTTGGTGCTCTTTTTACGTCACAGACATAGAAAACAGGAAGTCAGTGGGGCATCTGCTGTTCCCATCAGCAATAATGTCTACCATACATCCTCCATCAGGACAACACATTCAGACTATGAGACTACATCTGTGTCCACAAATCAATCCCCATTGTCTTCAAATTATGGCTTGTATCTGACCCCTAGTGAGGTATTCAGAATTATATATAACATTAGGGAGGGGGACAAACAGAAGGGAATTGTTTTAACAGATGAATTTGAGAAAAGGAATAAATTTCACACATGAAGTAAAGAGTAGTTAGAAAAGAAGGATAAAGATATTTTAGATGAAAACATTTCACAGAGGAATTTGAGATTAAGATTATTTTAAAATAAAAAAAGTTATTGTAACATAAAAAGAGGAAATGAAAAGATGGACAGAATATTTTCATGAACTGCTAAATAGACCTGCATCACTAGCAGAAAGACGATGACGATGGATAGGACACACACTGAGGAAACCTGTTGATAGCATTACAAGGCAGTCCTTGTTCTGGAACCCCCAGGGCAAGAGAGGCAGAGGTAGACCAAGAAGCACATGGAGAAGAGAGCTGTAAACAGAGATGAAAATGATAAGGAGAACGTGGAGGAACTTGAGATGATGGCACGTGACAGGAGGACTTGGCATATGTTTGTTGAAGGCCTATGGGAGTGGAGGGTTATGAATGAACAAGCGGAAAAAGAGTTAAAGTTAACTGTGAAAACCCAAATAAGGAAGAAATAAAACCATAAAGTTTTGAAGAGATAGGAAAGCTGCTGGCTCAGATGGCATTTCAGCAGAGACCATCAAAGCAGACATAGTCACCTCTGTTGAGGTATTATACAAATTACTTTGTAAAGTCTGGGAGACACAATACTGGCAGACTGAAAGGACAGATGTATGGCCAAGTTGCCAAAGTAAGGAAATTTGAATAAGGGCACAAATTACAGAAGGATAATGTTACTTTCTGTGACCGGGAAAATGTAAAGCAGGATCATACAAGAGAGATTTGCAAGAGGTCACAGACAGACAGTTGGATTTGTGGACTATATAAAGACCGTTGACAGTTTTTACATTTTCATATTCGATATCAATTCACTACACTGGTGTTCACTGAACACTGAGGAGGTATGGGTAGCATTGGAGTAGCTGGCAAGTCCTTTTCTAGGCTTAGTATATATCAACGCTAGCTATAGATGTTAGTAGACCTGTTCAGGGCTTAGTGTTTATCAACACAGCGCTTCAGTTCATAGAAGTTCACTCATTTTTGAATGGCAAATTGCGCACCGTTATAACCAACGGACTTAAGTCAAGGTTGAAAGAAACGTGCCTCACCACAAGAAGGCAAAAAAAAAAAAAAACATACGCACACATGCACACACACGCTTGCATGCACACACACACACACTCGCATGTGCACACACAGACACACATACATACGGTACATATATATATCTCTAGGGCCAGCTCTGACCACGGTACCATAGATAAAGTTGGAGAAGCAGACTATTATATCAAAATAGAAATACAGAAAAGGGGTTTTCATTAATTGGGAAATATATGGAAATTAAAAGAAATCAAATCCAACCAAAAATCATAAGAATTTTCCACACAAACGCTTAAAAACATGAAGCCTAACAAAAAGGCAGCCAAGAAGTTACATACTACCATAAATGGGGGCTTGCACAGAATAGAAAGATTAAAATAGTATGAAAACATTACTAATGTGGAACTGAATAAAAGAGCCAGAAAAATACCATTGGAACAGAAGCGAGGGAAGGATTTTGGTGTTAGATAAGATACCCAGTGAGCAAACCAATTGATAGCATTACAAGGTAGTATATGTTCTGGAATCCTCAGAGAAAAAGAAATAGGGGAGACTCAATAACACTTGCAGAATGTAATTGGGACCTAAAAGAATTTTTAAAAATACATTGATATAACTTGAACAGATGGCACAGGATGGGATGGCTTGGAGTGAAATTATTTGAAGGTCTATGCACCACTGGGAACTGAAGAGATGATGATGATGATGAAAGAAAGTAAACAGGTTTTTATAGTACAACAAGCTTATAATGTTTTCCTTCTGCTTGGTTTTATATTACCTGAGCAGTGCAGCATATTATTTCATTACACATTCAGGTGTTTAAAATCAAACAGCCGTCTCAATGCCATAACTAATAATATAAATTGTATTACATATTTCCATATTTTGCTCTTTATATGACTAACCTTTTTGTTTTATTACAAATTATACAGGTGATAAAACCTAGCCACTATCTTCCCACCGTTAACTTCCTGGCTAAGAGCTGCAACTGCTCTCATGTTCAGACAGGAGAGAGTAACTCTGTTTCCCAATCTCCAGAGTTAACCTTGAAGCATGTGGCATGTGGTAGCTGTGATCTTCAGCTGGAACGAAAGGAGTACTTGACAACAGATGTAGGCAGAACCAAATGTGAGCTGGCCAGAGCAGGTCGTACAGCTATTGAGTGTCCACATTGTTATTGTTCTGTCAGCGAAGGAAATTACATTGGCATGTACAGTCATGTACTTAAAAAGAAGGGCACACTTGCTAAAGAGGACTGTAAGAAACACATTTACAGCAACGTGGATCTCAGGGATGGTGGAAATGAAAACTGCTATGAAATTTTGCACTGAACATAGCAACATGTCTGTAGAAATAAAAACTGACAAGATGCGTCAGACCTGATTGAAGTGTTGCGAACAAATAAAATATGATTATAAATTTGTCCAAATTGATACCAAGATAAAAGTTAAACTACAGGTAGACACTGACATGCAGAAATAAAAATTAGTGTTTATTTAACTGTTGGTTCTACAGAAAGGCAAGACTCTACAGAAAGGCAAACAGAATACAAACATTACTACTAAGGTGACTTGTTTCTATAGGTTGGCACACACAGTACAATCACACCTGCCAAGGTAACTATTGCTTATATAGGTAGACACAGAATATAAACGCTAATGCCATAGGTAACTATTATTTCTACAGGTAGGTACAGATAACACAAACATAAATGTCATGGTAACTGTTATTTCTGTTAGGCACAGAATGCAAACATTACTCTCATGGTAACTGTTAATTCTACAGGTAAGCACAGAGAACACAAACACAACTGTCATAGTAACTGCTATTTGTGTGAGTAAGCACAGAGAACACAAACACAACTGTCATAGTAACTGCTATTTGTGTGAGTAAGCACAGAGAACACAAACACAACTGTCATAGTAACTGCTATTTGTGTGAGTAAGCACAGAGAACACAAACACAACTGTCATAGTAACTGCTATTTGTGCAAGTAAGCACAGAGAACACAAACACAACTGTCATAGTAACTGCTATTTGTGTGAGTAAGCACAGAGAACACAAACACAACTGTCATAGTAACTGCTATTTGTGTGAGTAAGCACAGAGAACACAAACACAACTGTCATAGTAACTGCTATTTGTGCGAGTAAGCACAGAGAATTAATAATATAGAATTCCATTGTAAAGCTATTAAAGGTGACATGGCTGCCAAAGCAGTTAGCATTGATGATTTTATGACGCTTTTGATTTTTAATACTAGCTAACTCCAAGGTGAATGAATCTAAGAATTATTTGCATTGTTTTTTTTAAATTTTATATAAAAACAGATAGTTATATACTTATTAAAACAATAAGAACAAATAAGCGTTTGTAAATCTCCATATAATTACGTATTTTAAAATATATTTTTTTGTAGTTCATTGTTTGTCTTAGACAGCCAGGGGACAATAAAATTACATATAGTCATACCCTGCTATTCAGCGCTTCGCTTATACGGCACTTTGCAATCATAATCATCATTTTCTGTGCTTGCCTCTCTCATTTGGCAATTTTCGGCATGACACTCTCGCACTCGACAATATAAGAATCTTATATTGCAAGAAGATGCCTTCTAGGACTTCTGTAGCCAAGGAGGAAAAATCAATGTCTGGATTCAAAGCTGCAAAAGATAGGCTAACTCTCATGTTAGGGGCTAATGCAGCTGGTGATTGTAAGTTAAAGCCTATGATGATCTACCATTCTGAGAATCCTAGGGCCTTTTGGCACTATGCAAAATCTAGCCTATGTGAAGTCAGTCCTATTGTATGGCTCTGAGACATGGAGAACAACAAAGACAACTACCAAAAAGCTACAGACTTTCATAAATGGGTGCTTGCATAGAATAGAGGGATTAAAATGGTATGACAAGGTTACCAACGTGGAACTGATGACAAGAACTAGACAAGTGCCAGTGGAACAAGAGATGAGAAGAAGACGATGGCGATGGATAGGACACACACTGAGGTAACCTGTTGATAGCATTACAAGGCAGTCCTTGTTTTGGAACCCCCAGGGCAAGAGAGGCAGAGGTAGACCAAGAAGCACATGGAGAAGAGAGCTGGAAACAGAGGTGAAAATGATAAGGAGAACCTAGAAAGAACTTGAGATGATGGCACGTGACAGGAGGACTTGGCATGTGTTTGTTGAAGGCCTATGCTCCTTTGGGAGTGGAGGGTTATGAATGAAAATCTAGCCTGCCAGTTTATTATAAATCCAATTCATAAGCTTGGAATACTGGTGACCTTTTCATAACTTGGTTCACTGAGTATTTTAAGCCTACAGTTGAGGCTTACTGCAGGGAAAAGAAAATTCCCTTTAAGATCTCACTGCTTTCTGATAATGCCTCTGCCAACTCTAGAGCTCCAATGAGTATGTTCAAGGAAATAAATGTTCTTTTTCTGCCTGCAAATACCACTTCATTGCTGCAGCTTATGGACCAGGGTAGAACTGCAGCATTTAAATCATATTATCTGAGAAGAAACTTTGCTAAGGCTATAATTGCCTTAGATAGTGATAATACTGATGAGCCTAGGCAGAATAAATAATTAAAAGCATTTAGGAAAGGCTTCACCATTTTGGAGATAATTAAAACTATAAGAGATGCATGAGAAGAAATTAAAGAAAGAACATTGAAAGGTGTTTGGAAGAAACGGATTCCCGCACTTATGGAGGATTTTGAAGGTTTTCAGAATCCAGTGGCCGAAGTCACTATGAATGTTGTTGAAATGGGTAGGTGAGTTGGAAGTAGAGCCTGAGGATGCGGCCAAACTGCTTGGAACACATGATGAAGCCCTGATGAAGATCTGCTTGTAACTGAAGAATGGATGGGTATGAAAAAAATCAAAAAAAGGTGATTCGTTTTACGAGGACAAAAGAGAAAAAAAAAAGCCAACGTTACGGCCACAAGGCCTTCGCCAGGGATGGGAAAGAAAGAAAATGAGGGTTAGATAGGACACATAAGAATCTAACTAAATATACAAATAAAACATGGGTACTTCCCTAAAGGCAGCTAAGACCTAGCACGCCTGCCGAAGAGCGTCACTCGAAAAGGAAGAATAACTGAAGAATAGAGAAGGCTGTTAAGAGAAGAGGAGATCCATCATGGCGATAACCCTGCTGTTTTCAGGGAAATGACTATGATGGAAGTAAAAGAAGGAATCAACTTTATAGAGAAGGGGATGGCAGTATTTGAGAAGATAGATCATAATTTTGAAAGAAGTTCAAAAGTGAATGCAGGCCTATTGAACCGAGTTGCATGTTATAAAGAAATTATAAGGGAAAGGAGAAAACAATCCATATCGCAAACTTCATTTCATTCTTCAAGAAAGTACAGCCATCACAACCTTTGACAGCAACAGCTAGGCCTAGGCCCCCTATCCTTTCAGAATCTCCCATGTCCACAGCAACTGCTGTAAGATCTCTATCAAAGTCTCCACCATCGAAAACAGGAAGAAACTTTGAAGATTCAGATGATTAGGCTATACTATCTCCTTTAGTCTTTCTACAACAAATATATTCATTCAAATTTATGCAGGTTGCAATATTATTAACATTTGGACATTTCTATTTTTGTCCTACCTTGTATTTGATGTGTGAAATAAACATCTTCACTTTACTTTACTAGTGCTACCCATTTTACTTTAGTAGCTGTTGTTTAAGCCTAGCTCTGTTTGTTTTACTTTTGTATTGTTATTTTAGCTCTAGCTTTATTGCACACTTAATATATGATAGTGTATGCATGTTATTTAGGCTTTTAGGCCCCCTACACGCATTTGCAAGCTTAAAAAAAGGCTATGCTTTGTTTTCAGCGATTTTCACTTTACGGCGAGTGTCTGGCCCCTCACCCGCCATATTTGCGGGGGTATGACTGTACCTTGAAAATAACTTTGCACAAATTAACATCCTTTTTCAAAACTTTACAAATATTTTAATTTAACTTTGTTCAGAATCAACAAAATGAGTTACAAGCAAGATCTTC
Source organism: Oreohelix idahoensis (assembly GCA_024509875.1). Classification (NCBI taxonomy): domain Eukaryota; kingdom Metazoa; phylum Mollusca; class Gastropoda; order Stylommatophora; family Oreohelicidae; genus Oreohelix; species Oreohelix idahoensis. The sequence goes on from JAMPIV010019664.1 coordinate 177,868, forward strand.
AGTCCTTTAAATGTTCTGCAGATGCTTAAATGTTAAGATGCTGGCTTTAGTTCTTCCCTTGTCGTTATTTTGATAGGTGTACTTGCTCGTACAAACAAAATAGTAACTGCTATTTCTACAGGTGAGCACAGAAAAAACAAACCTTTCTGCAAAGTAGAACACACCTTTATCTGAGTTGTAATAGAATCTGTACCCTGTATAGAATCTGTACCCTGTATAGAATCTGTACCCCGTATAGTTCCTGAGGGTCTCTGAAGAGACAAAGAAAGAATAGAGGACTACTCCACACTCTGGATGTCATAGAAGACAACTAACGTGAGGTTGTGCACAAGGCTGGCAGCCTCATCATATAAAACAGTGGTGGCCAAGCTAAGGTTGGCCGAGGGCCAGATTATGGTAAAGGGTAACACCCGAGGGCCAGACCTATAAAATCCTTAAAAAATAACGTTCTGATATATATATATATATATATATATATATATATATATATATATATATATATATATATATAGATATATATATATATATATATATATATATATATATATATAATGAACCACGTACAGAAAGCAACGGCAAACTACTGTACTGCACATCTGCCAAGACATGTATACCAGTCTTCGAACTGAAATTACTGTTTAAAAAAATATAATGAATCTGATGTTTTAATTTGTTTTGTAATTTGTAATTTGACATGTAATTATTTATTTCAAACATACATTTGTGTGTTATTTCATTGTGAAGAGTGTGGCTTCAATCAACAATAAGAGGCCGACCAAAACAGGTTGGCGGGCCGGTCAAAACATGTTGGCGGGCCGGATCAGGCCCGCGGGCCTAGTTTGGCCACCGCTGATATAAAACATATTGCCACAGAAACTACAGCTGCAAGAGCATGTGACTGCTTGGTGTAGGCTTCCTACAAGGGGACCAGCTACAATTGTGGCTTGATGCTCCATAAGGAGCGTGAAGGAAAATGATGAATAGAACAGATGAACAAAAATAAGCATACAGGAATGCTCAGGAGTAAAATGTGGGTAAATTTAAATCTCTCTTTGGGGAAAGAAAGAGCCCTAAAAATTTACAAATTAAATGTTGACTTGTCAGTTTTTAAATTTAATAAATTATTATGGTTTCTATTTAAATAACAACATTCAAAATTTGGTAATTTCCTAACTTTCGTACCTTTTTGGTCCGCAGTGAATATATGTAGTTAGGTGTTGTTTCGTAGCAGTTAGGGTTGGGGAAAGAAAGAAAGAGCCCTAAAAATTTACAAATTAAATGTTGACTTGTCAGTTTTTAAATTTAATAAATTATTATGGTTTCTATTTAAATAACAACATTCAAAATTTGGTAATTTCCTAACTTTCGTACCTTTTTGGTCCGCAGTGAATATATGTAGTTAGGTGTTGTTTCGTAGCAGTTAGGGTTAGAATTAGGGTTAGGATTAGTATTATGGTAAACACAAACCCTAATCCTAACCCTAATTCTAACTCTAAGCGCTATGAAACAACACCTAACTATACATATTCACTGCGGAGCAAAAAGGTACGAAAGATAGGAAATTACCCAGAATTTAATGTATTGACACCTTTGACAGTTAAAAGTATTTGCAAAGTTTTAAAATTTAGTTGCTTTTGCAGTTAACAAATTTAGTGGTGCTTGGATGATAAAAAATGTTGTGATGTTTGTAAAGCTATTAAATTGTAAAACATTTTTCAAAATGTGCCAAGAATTTTCATTGCAGCACATAACACTTTATCAGACCATTCACTTTTATTTAAGTTTTGGCAGAATATAACTGTGATATCTTTCAATTCCAGAAAGTTCCTTCAAGCCTATTAAAATACAATTTAAACATAAAAATAAAGTTGAAAATTCTTTGTTCTAAAAGGAAATGTATCAACCAAGAAAATTTCTACCACTAATTCAGTAATTCTTTATATTGCTCGCAGATTTATATTGTTTGTGCAAGATATTATAAATTACTGATTTATAATAACTGGCCATTCACTTTTATTCTGTGCAGCAGAATGTGTATGGAACATTTTGTTTTTAGTGCATATGGTAACAACCATAAAAATGGAACCTAAAACATGTTTTATTTTTCCGTTACTTGTTTTATTTTCTTAACCTTGGTTACCATTTGTTGTCATGAGGAGATTCAGTAATTGTCTTAGTTATGAAGATTCATGACAGTTTGTTTCTTTGCATATTACAACTCATTCATCAGGTGATCTCATTGTCTCGCTATCATATGCTTGTTTTCTTTGATTTTCTTGTATACAGAACAGATGCTGCTGTACATTCTGCCTTCATTCTTTAACTACATGATTGGTTTCATCTACTGTTTAAGTGTATTCTATACATGTATGTTCTTACTTTGAGATTTCTACATTGTAGAAAAGCATTATTCTAAACAGATACCATAGTAAAGAACTATGAATGTTTAAAAAATATTTTTCTGCAACCAACCTGTAGGTGAGAAAACTTTATATGCGAAATGTTAATTTTTTTATTTATCTTCTTCTTCCTCGTTCATCCTGAAAAGGATGTTGGTTGCATTCTGTTGCCGTTTACAGAAAAGCTGTGATATTTGCACCTTTTGGCCAGACACATCCGACTTCTGCACGACATTTTTTGGGACCGGGTTTGCCTTCCCTCTTAGATCCCTACTCTCTTGGCAGACTGCAGTGATGCAGCCTGGTTCGCTGACCCTGACGCAAGTAGTCAAGCTATGGGTCGCTGACTGCATTCATCTCTTCTGTTGCATCTTCGGTCCCAATTTTTTATTTATGAATTAAGTAACTACATATTGCAGTCTTACGATCTCTGATAACATTTTAAAAAGATATTTTTCAGTCAGACCGATGCACTTTGAATTTCTTCTTATCATGCCAGTTGTGCATTATTTGTTTATATTTATGTGCTTTCAAGACATGATGTATCACATTAATATATAAAATAAATACATTTAATTTTTCATGTATTTAATATATACCGTATTATTAGTTTTCATAGAAGGCAATCCTCATTTTTAAAAAAATATCTACTGTAATAACTGCATACATTGTCATGCTTGTTATTTTTATTAATTAAAATATACTACTCGTCAAAAGTCAAGGGCCACTTAGAAAAACCTTGGTTGAAACCATAAAACAAATCTGATATAAACGTAATTGGTATCAGTCAAAACGGTATTTATTGAATACCAAATTGACATGTCACGTAAAGAAATGGAAACACACATTCAAACGCAATGAAGCTGTGAAGTGTGTCACTCACCTTTTCAAAAGTCGCACAATAGATATTGGACAAAAAGACATTTCAAAATCGGGTATGACCACCGTTTGCATCAAGGCATTCAAGACAGTGTAGACACATCGAGTCCACAAGGGTCCGAAGAGTATCCTGAGGAACAGCTTGCCATTCCTGAAGCAGAAATGCAGTCAGCTGTGCAACATCCATTGGCAGGGGGTGATTTGTTGACAATCTTCGACCAAGGACATCCCAGAGGTGCTCAATCGGAGAAAGGTCAGGTGAATGACCTGGCCACGCCATCCTGATGATCCCATGTTGCTGAATAAACTCATTCACCACACGAGCTCGATGGGGTCGAGCGTTATCATCTTGGAGGATGGCATTACCACCTATGGCCTCCAGAGCAGGCTGAACAATTGGTCTCAAGATTTCGTTCTGGTATCTTGGGTCGGTCAAGTTGCCTTGGATGATGTAGAGTGGGGTCCTGCCGTGTCTGTAGAAGCCTCCCCAGACCATGACAGAACTCCTACCATAACGATCCACCTCTCGAATTGTGTCATCAGTAAATCGCTCTCCTGGCCATCTCCAAACTCGAATCCTGCCATCATTGAATGACACAGTGAAGCGAGATTCATTAGTGAAGAGAACTTGACTCCATTGTTGCCTTGTCCATCAGATGTGCTCGCGACACCAAGCAACATGGGCTCTGCGATGAGCAGGAGTAAGAGGGATTCTGACTGCAGGACGTTGAGCAGCCAGTCCAAATTCATGTAAACGTCTGCGAATGGTGCTTTGACTGACATTAACGTTTACAGTTTGTCTCAGCTGACATCTTGGAGTGGAACAAGTCACTGTTCGATGGTACAGGGCTGACAACAAGAGGTACCGGGTCGTCATGTCTATTGGTTCATCTAGGGCGACCTGGCCGGTGGCGATCCTCCACACTTCCTGTGGCCTTAAATCTCTCCAAAATTCTTTGGATAGTAGAGTGTGACACTGCAAGCCGTCTAGCAACCTCACGGACAGATAAACCACTTTCAACCCACGCTATAGCCCTCATTCTTTGTAAGGTGTCAAGACTTCTTCTCGGTGGCATGGTTTTTGCAAGTGATGAAACTACCCTAAGTCTGCTGATTGTAAAACAAATTAAGAGTGAACTCTGTTCATAAGAAGTCGCCATTGCACGTGGAATGTCAATCAGCACGATTACTTCACCTGTTTGGTTGTACGGAAGTTTGAAAAAACATTAAAAATTTGAATTTATGGTCAGCAAACCAAATTGCACGTGATCACCATGGTTGTCGGTGAGTTGTTTTTATGCTTAACGTGCATAGAGGACTGTCAGAGGAAGATATTGCACCCATTTTTACTAAAAACTTCCTTCATTTAGTCATTCTATGCGCTTATATAAAAGTGTATTGAAAATAATAGGGTGGCCCTTGACTTTTGACGAGTAGTATATTTCGTCTGAAATCCAGACATTAATTTGAACTAAAATTTGTCCTGATTATGATATCAACAATATTATGAAGCATTTAAGAGTTGAATCTGAGAGCATTTCTTTTAAAATAAGTTCTAGCTTTAGTTTCACTCAGTGTGAAATGAAACTATACAGAGCATTACAACAGGAGGCAATCTGATCATCAGAAAATCCCTCTGTTGAACAAGTGTGTCAGTCCATTATCTTCTTTGCACTCTAAGGGGGGCAGGGGGTGGGCCCACTTGGATCATAACCTCAAGACATGAAGAAGAAAGCTCACATCATAGTGAGAACTTGGCTCTAATGCTGTCAAAGAAAGCACAGAAAGCACTTATAAATTGACAAGAAGTGGAATCCAGAATAATAAGAACCAAAAATAAAATAAAAATAAACATCATCCCAACTAATGACAAAGAAGAAACAGGGAAATAAGGATTTTATAACAGACTACAAAGTATCATGAACAGAGAGAGCAGAAAAACAACATAATTTTGATGGGTGATCTAAATGCAAAGATAGGAACAGACAACAGCGGCTTTGAAGAAATCATGGGGAAACACAGACTTGTGACAATGAACAAAAATATACAATTATTCATGAACATCTGCACTTCGAATCAAATGACTATAGGAGGAAGCATGTTTTTACATAAAAGAATAAAACAAAAGCATTATGGATATCACCAGAACACTGGACAAACAAATCATCTTGATTATGTATGCATAAACAAGAAGTTTAGATCATTATTACATGATGTCAAAGTATGTGAGATGTATCAGATCAACATTGTCTGTTAGCCTAAATAAAGATTGAAAAAAATACAACAATATATAGCTACAGACAACTGTAGGATATCTAAGAAATAAAGAAACAAGAGACACATTTATGGCTACATTATGCAACAAGCACCAAGTGCTCCAACAGCTAGATGATGTAACAAATAAAGAAGATTGCTAGAAAAGATAAAAAATATATGGATTGAGACATCAGGTACTGGGAAAAAGAGAATGGCAGTGCAAAGCATGGATAACAACAGAAACTATCAACAAGATAAAGGATAGGGAACAAAGAAGAAAGCAGATGTAAATAGAAGGAAAACCAGAAGTTCTAGAGCCAAAGCTCATATAGAAACAAGCAAAGAGGTAAGAAGAAACATCAGAAGAGACAAGAAGAAACATCAGAAGAGACAAGAAGAAATATATTGATGAGTCAGCAAGGGAGACAGAGGAAGCTGCAGCTAAAAGAAAATGAGGGACCTGTACAACAACACAAAGAAACTAACAGAGAACTATAAACAAGCAATTGCCCTCATTTAAGACATAAATGGAAGACTGCTTAGTAATATACAAGAGCAAATGAAGAGATGGACAGAACATTTTGAGGAAATTCTCAATAGATGAGCTGCACAAAACCCCCAGACATCCAGCCAGCAGAAGAGGAGCTACACATTAATTGTAAAAAGACCAAATAAGGAAGAAATAAAGAAGGCTACAAAGCTCCTCGAGGTTGGAAAAACAGCTAGTTCAGATGGCAATCCAGCTGAGGCCATAAAAGCAGATATTAATACCTCTGCATAAATATTATATAAATTACTTGGTAAAGTATGGGATAGAGAAGAAATACTAGCAGAATAGAAGGAAGAATATCTGGTCAAATTTCCTTTGATGGCAGATTAATAAGAGCACACACATTACAAAGGAATAATGTTAGACATACCACTAGGTGAGAGACTAACAAGCAGGTTTTCAACAAAACAGATCCTATACAGACCAGCAGGGCTGGGTTTAGACACGGTGAGGCCCTAATCTATAGGAAGCTGTGGAGGCCCTATTTGGCAATTGGTAACAGAGAAATTTTCACTGAAAAATCTAAAAGGAAGTATTTAAGCAATATCTCTTAAATAAATCATACTTACGTTTAAAAGTTCATTAAGGAATATCATGTATGATGTAAGGTGGTACTGTCATTATAAGTGGAAATTAACATTATAGGCATGTAAGGAGAGAACAAGAAAGTATTCAGTAGGGTACTGGAAGATGAGACAGGTCTGTATTTCAGAGCTGGCATTTGCTGATGATGTTGCCCTGATTGCTAAATCAGAGGCACATCTCCAATCCAACCTGCAAGTCTGGAAGGAAGAGCTAGAGAAGAGAGGGATGGTCATAAGCAGCTCTAAAACAAAATCCATGGTGATATCATGAGAAGAAAGAAGACATCAGATTAAGCTGGGAGAACAGGTCCTGGAGCAGGTCGACCACTTTAAATACCTCGGAGCTATTATGGACCGAAAGGGAGGCATCAAAGAAGAGTTGGCCACTCAAAAAGCAGCAGCTGGGAGACTTTTTCAGGCCATAAATCGAGGATTCCTCAGCAAGAGAGAGGTTGGTAAGAAAACGAAGATGGCTGTATACTGCTCCACCTATGTCCCAGTCTTGACATATGGATGCGAGTCATGAGCAATGACTACAACCCACAAAAGCCAGATCCAAACCTCAGAAATGAGGTATCTGAGGAAGGTGGTTGAAGTAACAAGAAGAGACATGGTCCGCAACCAGACGATACGTCAAGGCCTTAAATCCTACCCCCTGCAGACCCAAGTAGAACAGTCCCAACTAAGATGGTTTGGCCATGTCTGCAGAATGGGAGAAGATGGGCTACCACGACAAGCATGGGAAACAAAGAGTCTGGGATCCAGACCCCCAGGGTCTACTGGGAGGACAACATTAGACAGTCTTTGAAGGACCGAGGACTAGAATGGAACCAGGCCAGGAGGAAGACAGCCGATAGGATAGTCTGGCGCTCTCTCTTCCAAACCTCTACACCTCACGGTAGAAGGGGAACGACTAAGTAAGTAAGACTTACTCCTACTATAACTATTTCTATAACTTTTTGTGACGCTAAGCCCCCCCCACCCCCTTGCTACATCACTGTTAGAGGCTCCATCAGACTGTGAGGCCCTAAGCTGTAGCTTATGACTAAATCTAGCCCTGCAGACCAGAAAGCCACATTGGGAATAATAGTTTTAAAAAATGGAAAATTCAACTCACTTCTCTAAAATGGGTTTGTGAACTATGACAAGGCATTTGACTGTGTTGACAGAGAATCACTTTGGAAACTTATGAGGCATTATGGAGTTCTTCTGAAAATCACTGACACAATAACAAAATCATATGAGGACATTAAATGCAGAATTCTTCATGAAGGACAACTCACAGAAGCATTTGAGATACATGGAGTATGACATGGTTGCCTCCAGTCACCATTTCTCTTTTTACCTGCTATAGATTTGGTAATGAAAACGTCAGCATCAGCTAACAGAAATGTAATTCAGTGGACTAAACAACTGAATGATCTAGCTTCTGCTGACAACCTTGACACCTATGTGAAACTGATAACAAGAATAAAATAAGTGCCAGAGCAATAAGAGATATGAAGCAGGTGCTGCTGGTGATGGATAGGACACACAACGGGGAAGCATGTTGATAGCATTAACAAGACAGTCCTGGTTCTGGAATCCTGAGTGTAAGAGGAGATGCAGAAGTAGACTGGAAAACACATGGAGAAGAGTACTGGAGATGGAGATCAAAATGATAAGGAAGATGTGGAAAAACCTTGAGCTGATGTCACATGACAGGAGCACATGACAGGAGGACATGACAGGAGGACACAGATTACGTTTTGGGGAACTAAAGAGTAATGAAAGACAATGAAAATGTAGATTTAATATATGATACTTATTATCTTTAGTCCCTAGTTTGGTTTAAATAAAGTGTAAAGATAAATTTTATTGTAAATATTGATTAGGCCTGATTTGAGGACTGAAAAAAGCTGGTGTCTTCATTTGTCATGAAACATTTTATACATTCTTTGAGTGACTGAGCCAGTTTATACATTCTTTGAGTGACTGAGCCAGTTTATACATTCTTTGAGTGACTGAGCCAGTTTATACATTCTTTGAAAAACTGAAACAAGTTTATACATTCTTTGACCTACTAATAAAGTTTATACATTCTTTGTGTGACTGAATCAGTTTATACATTCTTTGTAAGACTGAACCAGTTTATACATTCTTTGAGTGACTAAAACAGTTTATACATTCTTTGAAAGACTGAAAAATGTTTATACATTCTTTGAGTGACTAAAACAGTTTATAATTTCTTTGAGTGACTAAAAACAGTGTATACATTTTTTGTGTGGCGGAACCAGTTTATACATTATTTAACTGACTAAAAAAGTTTGTACAATAATACATTCTTTATGTGACTGAACCAGTTTATACATTCTTTGAAAGACTGAAAAAAAGTTTATACATTCTTTGAGTGACTAAAATAATGTATACATTCTTTTAATAAATGAATATATAATCGAGGAAGTGGAGGGGAACTGCGGTAAGACGTGGAATACAATGGATGGGTTTGAAAGTCGCTTTCTGTTCAGCCACGCGCTTATTAACAGACAGCGATTTTGATAGAATTTCGGTTCTTGCCTTCAGGGAAGTACCCAGTTTTTATTTTATTTAGTTTTTATGTGTCCTATCTAGCCTTCACTTTCTTTCCTTTCCTGACGAAGGCCTTGTGGCCGTAACGTAGACTATTTTCTTTGTCTTTTGTCCTCGTAAGACGAATCACCTTTTTTCGATTTTTTTTCAAACCCATCCATTTAATAAATGAAACAGTTTATACATTCTTTGAAAGACTGAAAAAAGTTCATACATTTTTTTTAGTGACAACCAGTTTATGCATTCTATAAGTGACTGAAACAATTTGTACATTCTTTGAATAAATGAAACAGGTTATACATTCTTTGAGTAACTTAAGAAGTTTTATACATATATATATATCATTGGAAATACTGAAATGGTTTATATGCTGAGTGGTTTAACTATCAACTGCCTTTGATTTTTTTGTTTTTCAATTTTTCATGTCTCTGCTCACATCCATCTCTTATGTTCAATCAATGATTTCTGCATTATAGTTATATGACTTTGTTATGTATCACTTTGCTTGAACTTGGCTAAACTTTCCTTTTAGACAGCAATAACATTAGTTTATCTAACCAACAGACGTTATCATTTAACTTTCATGATACTTTAATTTAATAAAAGTTATGAAAAAAAAATGCTAAAGTCTAACTTTTCAATGGATAGTAAAACAAAATTTGTATTAAGCAAACAGGCACTTGTATATTTTATAGAAACATGTAACTATAGAATATATTTAAAATTTTTAAGCTAATATTAATACATTTTAAACATAGCAAAAACCTAAAACAAAAACCATTGCATCAGTGTGACTTTGGTTAAAAAAAAAAAAAAGAAAAAAAAGAAAACAATCAAAACAGGAAGTGATCAGCATAGTAGTGAGCATTTACAAATGGTACTCACTATTTTATCAATGATGGCATCCTGAGATAAATAGCGTTAATAGTTTAAATTTAACAAGTTTTAAAAAAAACTATTTATAATTATAGTCCAGCTTACACCCAATTTCTTCTTCCTCTTCTTCCTCGTTCGTCCTGAAAAGGACGTTGGTTGCGTTGTGTCTGTTTACACCGTAGCTGTGATATCTGTGCCTTTCGGTCGACACATCCGACTTCAGCATGGCATTTTTTGGGACCGGGTTTGCCTTCCCTCTTTGATCCCTACTCTCTCAGCCAGACTGCAGTGATGCAGCCTGTTTCCAGGACCACCACGTGGAGGTGGAGTAGGGTCTTGGTCAGCTCTGGTTCGCTGACCCTGACGCAAGCAGTCAAGCTATGGGTCGCTGACTGCATTCTCTATTGCTGCATCTTTGGGTCCCACACCCAATTTAAAATTCATTACATCATTCAGTGCTTAAATCCTGGAATACAAATGTTATAAATAAGCTATACATCTTTGCTTTCTATAGACTTCACTAAATTAATAACAAGCATCGACAAGCAGAGTGGTAAGAGCATTTTCCTGCTCAAGGCAAAGTTACAAGAATCAAAATCCTGCTGTAAATGGATAGCTGACTGTTTTTGAGCTAGGAAAGGCGAAGTTATCAAGGAAGAGAACCAGTAATTAAAGACATTTTATATCCTACTTATAACCCATGAGAGGTTGAAGGGGATATTTTTCTTCATTTAAAAAAAAAAGAAAAAAAGTAGTCTTTAAATGACAAATCTGGATTGCAATTTATTTTTACAGACAAGAACATTTTATGCATTCTCTTGTTTACTAAAAGAGTTTATGAATTCTTTGAGCAGTCAAAATGGTTTATACATTTTTTGAATGGCAGAAACAGTTATGTATTCCTTGAATGGCAGAAACAGTTATGTATTCATTGAATGGCAGAAACAGTCATGTATTCCTTGAATGGCAGAAACAGTTATGTATTCCTTGAATGGTGAGAAATGTATACATTTCTAGAGTGGCTGAAACAATTTATAGTTTTTGAGTGGCATAATAGTTTTAAGTTTTTAAGATGCTAAAATAGTTCATAACATTTACTAATGTATAACATTTATACATTCTTTGAATGGCTGGAAATGTATACATTCCTAGAGTGATTGAAACAACCTGTACAATTTTTTAATGACAAAAACTGTTTATGCGCTCTTTGAATGGCTGGAAGTACATATATTCTTTTAATGGCCAAAAAATGTTTATTCATTTTTGAGTGGACGGTGACATACTGTGATAAAATCAGTAACTTGTCAGCATATCATGATTTTAAGAAAAATGCAGAGAACCTTTCATCTGGCTTGAACTGCCAGTTGTGAGATTTTTAAATTTTATGAAGCTTTAGATTCCTTGCCATCAAGTGGTATGGGTTACTCTTGTTAAAAATCTGTTATGGTCTTCAGAAAGATGTCATGTCTTTTTATATAGCCACAATATTTTAGTTAACTTTGATCTTCTTCCTAAAACTGTCTTTTCGTTCCTAGCTTTTCTAAAACGCCTTATTTGTTTTCTTAACTTTCCATGAGATGCCACCCCCCTCATATTCTCCTGTATTTCCACTTCTCAAGGGCCTCAATTCTTTCTTCAAACTTGTCATTACAAAGGTCTTTAAAAGATATTTGTTGTGAAAGCAATACTGCATTATCTCAGAATGCCAGCATGTTACCGACTTTGTGAGATTTCATCATAATTATTCATTTTTGGAATGATTGGAAGTATACACAGTTAGTGGCCGAAACAGTTTATATATGTTCTTTTTGAGTGGCGGAAACAATTTATACTTTTCATTGAATGGCTGGAAAAGTATATTCTCTCTTCAATATCATTCTCCTTTTTGTTCCATTGTAGCTGGCCCACTTGCAGGATAAACATTCACATGCTCAACAGTTACAGACTTTTATAAACGGGTGCTTGCGTAGAATAGAAGGACTGAAATGGTATGACAAAGTCACAAATATGGAATTGATGACCAGAACCAGACAAGTGCCAGTGGAACAAGAGTTGAGAAGAAGATGCTGGTGATGGATAGGACACACATTGAGGAAACCTGTTGATAGCATTACAAGGCAGTCCTTGTTCTGGAGTCCACAGGGAAAGAGAGGCAGAGGTAGATCAAAAACACACATGGAGAAGAGAGCTGGATACAGAGGTGAAAATGATGAGGAAAACATGGAAAGAACTTGAGTGGATGGCACAGGACAGGAAGACTTGGCATGTGTTTGTTGAAGGCCAATGCAAATTGGGGAGCTAAAGGGCATTGACTGATGCTCAACAGTGGTGGTTTATGTAGCAATTTGTTTTCTACGATGACCTTGCCCCCCCCCCCCCCCCATGTACAATTTCATATGATGGTAAAAGACTAATTTAGAGATCTCTTGTTTACAGTTACTTCCCTTTGGAATGACCGTTCATTGTTGTTACGTGTTTGAGACCCCAAGGGAAGTAACTTAAACATGAGATCTCTTCATATTATCACCTTTTATGACAAGCCAGAGTGGAACAGTTGTTCTATTTCTTTGTCTCATAAGAGACCCCCAGAAACTTCACAGAGTAGCAGACATTCTTGGAGTGGCTAACAAGTTTATAAGCTCTAAGAATTGAGCAAATTAGAATGTGTATGTACTGTGAATCTGTTAGGAATACAATAGTTGGTCTAAGTGATGAAAATATTTGATGTTGAACATTTTGTTCATTGCCCATTAACTCCCTGTGGAGCATAGGCCTTCAGTAAGTTCATGCTAAAGCTTTCTTACCTCATACCATCTGTTCCAGGTCTTTGCATGTCATCTTTAAATCTCCTATTCCCTTCTTCATGTTTTTTTTTTTTTGGGTCTCCCTCAATTAATTTTACTCCATGAATTCCAGAACAAGGATTGTCATTATTAACTCTTTGACTCCGGAACAACGTTCAGAGAGTTGGTCAGATTTGACACCCGTGCCAAAACAATGCTCTGAGCGTTGTTTTTTAGTCTATCATGAATTAAAATTATGGCGCAGGGTGGAAAAAAATTGCACAGTCAAAGAGTTAATGCTATCGGCTGGATTCTTCAGTGAGTGTCATATTGTTATCTTTGTCACGTGGTGATTTTGTCATACCATTTTAAGAAGGTAGTCCTACACAGCTGATACTGTCTTAGGAGAGTGAAGTGTAGGTCTCAGCTTTATAAGGTAGGGTGACCAGTTCACTGTCTTGCTGCCTTTGCCTTCCCTAACTCAAGAGCAGAGCCAGACCCCCCACCCTGTACTGCTGGGTAGATTGGAGTGTGATGCTACCAGGTTTTGAACCAGATAACTTTGCCCCAAGAAGCAATTGTTGTAACTGCTCTGCCACTGAATGCTCTCATATAATTTGACTCCTTCTATTCAATGTAAACACCCATTTATGTTACATTTTAGTTGTTTTTATTGCTCTGCATGTTTTACAGCCATACAATAGGAGTGTCTTGCCATTTGAGTTAAAAATATTTATTTTTGATTACTTGATTTCCATATATTTTTTGATGCAGTGTTCAGTCTTATATTTATATCACTGTCTATTTCTCCAACTTAGCTCCTGTTGCTGCCGAGATATGTCTACATCATGAGGGGTGTTTCCTCAAGTGTAATTTCATTATTGTTTGCTGCATTTATTCACATTATCTATGTCTTTTCCCAATGTTTTCAGATCCAGTTGCTGGTTTAAATACTAGTTTTCTCACCTTTTAAACACAGCAGTGAACAGAGTAGCATATGGCAACAACCCACTTCTCTCCACGAAAAAATGTTTGGAGATGTCAAGAACATTGATCTGACTACTGCTTTTATTAGAGTTATTAACTCTTTGACTCTAGAACAACGCTCGGAGCGCTGGTCATATTTGACACCTCTGCCAAAACAACTCTCTGAGCGTTGTTTTTAGTCTATAATTAAAATTACGCCACAGGGTGGAAAATAATTGTGGAGTCAAAAAGAGTTAATGTGGAAGTCTGAGGGCAAACGAGGAAGAAGAAACACATCACTTTTTTTTTTCTACCTTTTTATTCCTTATGAAGCACGGAGTCACCACTGCAGGTTCTTCCCTTATAGGAAACCTGCACCGCAGTCACATGCTCTTGAAGTGGTGGTTTCTGTGACCATTTGACTTACATGGTGAGATTGCCAGTCCCATACACAACACATATTAGTCACGTTGTATGACATTCCTGAGGGTGCGGTAGTTCTATTTTTGTGTGGTCTCATCAGAGATCCCTTGGAGCTACAGGAAGATTGGCATCACTTGCTACTCACTGAATGTTTTCAAGATTTCCATTTTTTGTTTTGTTTTGGTTGATGCTGGTTATATCCTGTCATTGTTTTTTAATTAATCACAAATGTGTAATGCTTTTATACATTCTTAAACCTACATAATATATTATGAAAGGAAAATGTAATCAGTCCTGTGTTTAACTTTGCCAAGCAGTACAAGTGTTGCTATAAATAAATTGGAAATAATAATGGCAGAAAGATGCACTAGAATCTGGTAATGGTAGAGAGCAACCTCTAGTGACACACTGAATGAAGTTAAATAATGAACAGAAGTGATCCTTCATGGACTAAACTAATGTTCTTTGTCAATAACATACATTATTGCAAGCCATATTTGAGTTCTTAATGCTCTAAATATGGTACTTGAAAAATTATATTGATTGAGAGCTGTTTTTATGTCATGCAATTCATTACACTACAGTGGTGCTGTTACATACTTTCTCTACCTTTAACTAAAGTGTAGTACATACACTTGGCAGGGAGTGTAGAGATTGGTGTAATGGAAAAGCAGAACTGGAAATTAATCAGCTGATAAATGATCATGAGGATGATGCCATAGTATTTAATGATGGACCTGTTCTTTGTTGAAATCAGGGCGGGGCTTCTTGACTAGAGTAAGGGGCAGGGTCATCGCTGAACACAGCAGAGCTTACCTGATGAAAACTTCCAGCTTGAGAATGAAGATATAGGCAGCTACCACAACCCAGAGATGGCTGTCTGAAACTACATTAACCAGGACGGTTATTGCATCAGACTCCTCTCAATCCATGCTTCAGAAGGTCCAGAATGGATGGCTATGATGAATGGAAAACTTACATAGGCCTCAACACTTCAGGAACTGGTGTGGATCTACTGTCCTGATCATGCAGAAGCACGTGGCAATGAGATGATTGACATACTAGCCATGAGAGCTTCCATAGTGGGGACATTGAATTTGGATAAGGGAGAGATAATAAGGCAATTAATGATTGCCTGTTAGAGACCAACACTGCAATCAGTATAACTCAGACTGCTGGAATTTGGCATTAAGCATAAAACTATCAGAGATGACTGTTTAAGAGGATGGGTCAGGCGAGTAAACAACCAGTGTGCTACATGAACAATCAGCAATCATACTCCTCAACATTTGCTGAGGGAGACTGAGTACCTGTGGGTTTGCCTGAGGTGCAATGATGTTGATTCTGAACAGTAATAACAATATACACTTTGTTTCTAATACCCACAGCAAACTGAACAAGGAATTAATGTTGTGAATGCTAACTAAAGTATTTAAAAAATGATGATAATGCTGGTTAAGAATTGTTCTACAGATGACAGATCTTATGACTGAGAGATAGAAGTAGAGACCAAGTCATTTAAGGGTGTTAATGAAATAAAGTATGGGTTTACGGATTTAGTTAAAGAAAGAATGTATTTAACAATCTGGTAAAAGACTAGATATGTTCAACAATAAGGTGCAGTAACAAATGAGTCTGAGGATTTTCTGAAAGTGATTTAAGGATTTGGGGTGGAGAAACAAAGCTTGAAGGATTTGATGAAAGAATAAATTACTGAGGTGCATGAGGATAGTAACAATATGTTTAAGGATCTGATGAAGCAGCGTTTAGGGTTTAAGCATGTGGGAAATGAAGAAATGCTTTCAGAATTTCAGCAAAGAACAAATGGACTTCAATACTTGAGGGGAGAAATGAGTTGACAATGGGAAGAGCTGGTGAGTTTTAAGGATGGAATTTGTTAAGTTTAAAGATGTAGGGAGAAGCAGGGGAGATTAAATACGAAGGAATAGATGGATCTGTATTGAAAGGGTAACTTGCCAATATAAACTGTATTGCTTTCATGAGTAAAGTTGCTAGATTAAAATTTCTGCCTATGTACAAATCTAAATGTATAAGATGGTGCCTCCATTTCTGATGACTTTGACATCTGATATTCTCAGGAGCCAATTTACCATTCACAAGAGCTTTCATTTTAAGGACTGGTGATATTTCCATGAACCAATGTCTTTCCGACACCTGGGAATGATGCATAGGTAGAAATATCCAGACGTGTGGTGAAATGTTTGCCAGTCAGTGCATGGAACTTCAGTCCTACATTCATCCAAAAAATGTCCGCTGAATACTGTCTCCTCTTGCTGGGAGCATTTAAGAAAACAAAAAATCCAAAAATTGAAAAACACAGAACTCGTGATGAGTAAAATAGAAGTTGAAGTTATTTCTTACTTCAGGAAGATGCAAAAAGGTCATCAAAAACAGTCTGTTTTGGAGTTTCTTTACCAACAACAGCAAAAGACATAAGACTGAACATCAGATGCCTAATATCAGGCCTGCACTTCAAGTCTATGGTTAAATGCTAATTTATTTTATTTTAAGGTATTTATAACTATTTATTAAATAATCTTTATTAAACTCTCTATTAATGTACCGTAATGTATTACATGTAAGATATACCTATTCTATGTTTTGATGGGTGGCCTGTCAAGGATTTTGGAACGATTTACTAGAAAACAATGTATTATTGATTTCAGCTTATGATACTTTCAACATTTAATGGGTTAGTGCAACTAATTACCATCGAAGGTCCGGGCCCAACTTTACTTCATTATGTCTTAATATTACTGAAATGAAAGATTCTCGAAGCATCATTAAAATCACAACCTCATGATTGGTTACTTAACTGTTTACTTCATCATCATCAGCATCATCATCATCTCCACCACCACCAGATGAGACAGAAGAATAGGACTCCTGCTCCCTCAGGCATATCGTAAAAGGTGACTAATATGAAGCTGTGCATGAGGCTGGCAACCTCATAGCGTAATTGCTAAAGAAAACTGGGATCCCATTACACGCCCATTGAGGCATATTGGGAATATGGTGTTAGGCCCATATTTTCTTGACCATCGGCACACAAGGGGGTGATGTGGTCAGCATCACGCAGGTAAAGAAAACTGAGTAGACATAAACTGAATGAATGACTCAAATAAAGGAGTAACCAAGATGAAGGACAGACATTGCAGGGCTGGACAATCAAGGCCATGAATCAAAGGACAAATATGGCAATAAATATTTGTCTCTGACAAGTTGATATATTAAGGTCACTAACGTGGGACTGATGACAAGACCCAAACAAGCGCCAGTGGAACAAGAGATGAGAAGAAGACGCTGCAGATGGATAGGGCATACACTGAGGAAACTTGTTGATAGCTTTACAAGGCAGTCCTTGTTCTGGAATCCCCAGGGTAAGAGAGGTAAAGGAAGACCAAAGAACACATGGAGAAGAGAACTGGGGATGAAGAAGACGTGGAAAAACCTGGAGCATGGGACAGGAAGAGCTGGCACAAGTTGTGTTGAAGGCCTGTGCTCATTGGGGAGTTGAAATAAGAAGAACTAGATATATCAATCTCTGTAGAAAAAAACAACACTGTTAAGTATATCCATGTCTTATACAGGCTGCAACTTTGTCTTAGCAAATTATCATTAGTTAAATTGTATGATTGGGCTGTCATAGGAATAAAGAACAGGTCAAAAACTATTGACTGGGAATAAAGGAAGGGACACAAATTAACAACTGAGAATAAAGTAGCGGCTCAAATTAACAACTGGGAATAAAGACCAGGACTCAAATTAACAACTGGAAATAATGAAGAGGAATTTTAAAAGAAAAATGTATGGAAGTATCAACTGGCAATTTAGAAAGAAAAAAAAACTATCAACACAAAATAAAATCAAGACAGAAATTATCAACTGAAAATAAAGGACAATACTGAAATTGTCCACTGTGAATTTAAACACAAAAACAGGTAGGCTAGAAAATGTCAACAGAGAAGACAAAAAAAAAAAACAAAGAAGAAATTATCAGCTGCAAATTGTTTTAGAAGACAAACTATGGGTTTAAAAAAAATAAAAAAGACCAACTATAAACTAGGAATAAATAACGGTAGCAATTATCAACTGGGAATAACCAACAAGAAAGAAAACTATCAAATTGAAATTTAAAAAAAAAAAAGCTGCACAGAAACCATAAACCTTGAATACTGAACAGGACCAAGAAATATCAGTTACAGGAGAAACATTTATATTTGTTCACAGTATATCTATTTTATTTTTTAAATTAAAGAATTATCTTTCTTTCTTAATAAGGCCTTTCCCTGCACATCTCTACTGTGTGTTGGCCTCAGCCTGATGTTTCACTTTCCCTACATTCACTCCAGCAGATTTGAGTTGAGTGTCTAAAATTGTCTGCCTTCTTGTGCTTGGTCATCTTATCTGTTACCCTGTGTATTCCAATCAAATGCCTTACTTATCTATCTTCACTTATGTCTCATGACTGAATTAGTCTTCTCTCCCACAAAAAATTCATACCTACAAACATGCTCAAGTTTTTATAAAGTATCCCACAAACGTTCACATTGTCACACATATTCTGAGGTTTAACGAATATCCCACAAAAGTTCATTCACACACATATTCAGACATTCATTTAATATCTCAAAAAGTTTGCAAAAACACGCATAATCATGAGTTTATTAAACACCCCACAAAAATTCACCAACACATTCAAAAAGGTATTGAAAATTCCACAAAAGTTTACATTCGCATACTTACTTAGTCGTTCCTCTTCTACTGTGAGGTGTAGCGGTTTGTAAGAGAGCGCCATACTATTCTATCGGCTGTCTTCCTCCTGGCTTGGTTCCATTCTAGTCCTCGGTCCTTCAAAGATTGTTTAATGTTGTCCTCCCAGCGGACTTTGGGTCGTCCTGGAGGTCTGGATCCCTGGCTCTTAGTTTCCCATGCTTGCCGTGGTAGCCGATCTTCTCCCATTCTGCAGACATGGCCAAACCATCTCAGTTGGGACTGTTCTACTTGGGTCTGCAGGAGTTGGGTTTTTAGGCTTTGATGTATCGTCTGGTTGCGGACCATGTCTCTTCTTGTTACTTCAACCACCTTCCTCAGATACCTCATTTCTGAGGTTTGGATCTGGCTTTTGTGGGTTGTAATCATTGCCCATGACTTGCATCCATACGTCAAGACTGGGACACAGGTGGAGCAGTATACAGCCATCTTCGTCTACATTTGCATACATATATGCGAATTCATTAAATATCCCACACAAGTCAACACTGTCCCAAATGTTTACACATAAGTCATTAGAAACAAATAATAACACTTTGTGCTCACAAAACTTTCCAGATTGCATTGCAGCAAATAATAAATGCTCTTAAAGTAAAGTACTGATATATAGCAGACGGCACTACTGGGTAACATATATCGGTTGACTCAAAAGTCATTTCCTAAATTGTTAAATTCTCACTTGTATCCATCGAATGTACATGAAACAAATGTCTCAACAAAGAACAATAAATGCCATTTGATGAATAAGTTTTATTTATTTCCTTTTTTTTTATTTCCAGAAACAATATAAAATAAAATCAAAAGAAAGACCAATAAACTGACGTTACAAGAGACAGCAACTATTACTGCCTGCTATGAAATTATGTGTTGAACAAAGCGGATCTCATGTTGTGTTATAAAGTTAATGTGTAACAACATTTTATGTAATAAAATGGCAGTTTATTCTCTTTATTTTAGCGTTCGTTTCATATAAATTAGTTGGATACATCATATAAATTAGTTGGGTACATCATATAAATTAGTTGGATACATCATATAATTTAGTTGGATACATGTAAAGAAACAAACATTTCAAAATAGGAAGAGACCTTTCAATGAACATATTTTAACCACAGTGGTGATTTTGTGATATAACTGTGGTTGGGAAATATATACTGATGTTTTAAAATTTAATTTTACAATCACTTGTGCAGCAATAACAATAATGCAATATTTTGACAAGACGATCATTCACACACTCAAACATTTACTCTTTCAAAAGGGGTCCTCATCACATTGTGAAATGATCTGTGTAAAATAATGTGCTTTTTTTTAACTTTTTCTTTTCACATACACCATTAAGCATTGTTGGGAGAAGCCGGTTTCATTTTGTGCGAGCTAACCATGCTGTTTTAGCCAGTGTTGTGTGTTGCTTCTTCAGGACTTCTTTGACACTGTCTATCCCCTTGCCCTGAGACCAGATCATCTGCCAAAGAAAGCTTGTGCTCAAAGCTGATAAAACTGCTTTCTAAAAAACTGTCCAAACCATTTTATCTTATGTCTATCTATGTAGATGATGCATCAAATTCCCATCAACTTACCACTTTCTTCATTTTTCATTCTGTCCTAATGGTGACATTAACAGCTTTTTCTGGGCTTGTCATATCACATGACATCTATCTGTCTCATCTGTCAGTCATTTTAGTTTTCTCCTTAGTTTCTCTTTCGGCAGTATAAAATCTTCTAGTTTGCTAGGTCTGTTGCAGCTTAGCTAGTGCTCCATTAGTCACCTTTTTTTAGTACGTAAAGCAGAGTACTAACACCCAGCAAAACAAATGTATGTTTTGATAAGAAACAAGAGTATAATAAACACAAAGACCTACCACATATGACATCTCATACAACTGCACTCAACATACATACACCAATTTTCCCACCAATCTGAAGGCAATTAACATTATGCAAGGGTACTTTAAGCTGATCACAGTAATGAAAAAATTTAGTTCAACAAAATTAAAAAGACTTTGTTGAGGGTGAAAGAATAACAAAGATCTTATAGCTAAACGTCGTCATACAACACAAAAATGTATTATCTAATCATTATTGATCTTTTCATGCATGTCATAAGAGGCTGCTAGCACGAGGTTGTGCACGAGGGCTGGTAACTTCATCATGTAAAATAAACTGCTCCCATGCTCCATAAGGAGCGAAAAAGGAGATCATGATGAGCTTTTAAATGAAACTATATACTGCAGAGCCTTGAAAAGTTCTCAGGCACAACTAACGGAGATTTTTTTTAAAAACATCTATACACTAGCTGTTTGTGCCTTTCACAATGATAAAACTTCTATATCACATCAATCCTTGGGTCCTTGAGGTACACAGAAACTGATGTTAAAAGCCACTTTGGAAGTAATAACCTCATTAGAAATACAGCAGCTGCTAAAGCATTTGCTTGTTACATGACCGATCTTATCAATGTGGGGAAAAAAATGTTTGTTTGTTTGTTCGCTCTCACATCTGTTGCTCTTATCATAAAGTTGGTGGTTTGTCTCAGGCTTCACTCACTGCCAACAGTTTCTTCTTCAAACGAGTTTGGTTTGGTTTTAAGGACTACCTTCATTGGACATAGACAACTCGATCAGTGCTCCGATCTCCTCCCTTAGATTACACAAGGAGGATCTCAGCACAGTGCACAAACTCCATAGCACCGGCGAGAATCCCGATGTGTTTATATAGGAATCCCACATTCTATAAATATATTTGGCGGGCTGGTTTCTAATTTTTGCCAGGGCAGAGGCCTTATGGCCTACTCTTTATGATTTCCAACTGCCGTGGTATTTTTAACATGCGCAACTTGCACACTGGACCTCCCATTTTTTCGCCCTTATCTGAAAAGGCTAGGCATCCGACCTCACTACCCTTGAGACCAGAGGGGATTGTGACATGATTAGGACCACTGGTTCTGAAAAAATATTTCCATAAATTATATTCCCTCTACTGGGAATAGAACCCGGTATCTATAGAATTTGAGGCAGATGCCATACCTCTTAGCCACTCCGACTCACTCTTCAAATGAGTGGGTGAAGGCTATGCTGTATATCTGCCTAAAACCAGCCTGCTGGTGTGCTTTGTTTCAAGGTGTCACATAAGTCTGGTACTGACCGGCCTTTCCATCAGCTTACCTGCGCAGCCATGTAAGCTGAGGGGTTTGTGGTTGTCAACTTTTGTTCTGTCTTTTCCTGGTTTTAATACTGGAATCACAGCCGCGTCTTTCCTTCCTTGTGGCAATATACCTTCTACCTAGCTTTCATTTATGATTTTCAGAAATTACTTTTTATTTTGTGTTCTAAGATGTTTTAGCATTTCACATGTGCTTCCGTCATTTCCTGGAGATTTCTAGTTTTCCATTAGCCCATGTGTATCTGCTCTAGCTCATGCAGTGTACATTTTGTCATCACCTGTTCCTTAGCTGCATTTTGTATTTGTTCCTTTGATTTTTTTTTTTTTCAAATCCTTCTTCCTTCTAGCAGATATATATGCTACGCCGTTGTGCATTTTAAAATGAAATTTGTTGCACTCTTTCCTGTTGTTAGTGAGGCAGGGCATTCTTATCTATCATCAATGTTCAATTATTTTGCAAGTTTAAAAAAAACAAAGGAATAAAACGAATATCATTTAGTCCATATCTAACACACTTTAAAATCTTGAAGCCTGTGTGACACGAAAGATGATAAAAAAAAAAAAAAATCTCAGTTCTCTGAAAAAATGCAAAGCTTAATAACTAATGCAACTTGATGATGATCACAAGCTAAATTAAAACTGCACCCTTCGTTAACAAGGTGACTAATATGAAGCTGTGCATGCAGCTAGCAATCTCATCATCATGTCAAACAGACTGCAGCAGAAACCTCCACTGTGAGAGCATGTGACTGCTTCGTGCAGGCTTCCTGCAAGGGGGAACCAGCTGCAATGGTAGCTCCATAAGGAGCACAAAAGACAATGAATGTGTGAAATAATACAAAATGTCTGTAGAAAAATGTTGGTTAAATATAAAATGGAGCCGCGCTGGTGTAATGGTTAATACACTGTGCTGGCGATCCGGTGGTCCAGGTTCGAGCCCTGGCGAGCTCATTTGAAGGAGTGTCATCGGCCAGGACTTGGGACTGGAATAATTCGAGCCCTGATTGGAATAACCTGAACGGCTCCTGAGCCGACCCAGCTCTAATGTGTACCTCCGAAATCGGCGAGTATCTGCCTGAATGGCGAGAGGACACCTGTCATTGCACAGGGGAAAAAAGGGATACTCACGTAAAATCAGTCTCGGGTTAGACATATTAACCGGAGATTTCGTATCGAGTAATAGCAGGCATACCATTAAAAAAAAAATATATATATATAAATGTATTTATAAATAAAGTAATATTCAGTCAAGGATGGAGATAATCAAAGGAATCAACCTTTTTCTAAATTTCATAGAAAAAAACATAAATACAGGTACCAGCTAACATCAGGAAATGAAAAAATGTTACCAAAATGTGGAAAGAATGGCAAATCCAGATGGAGGTAAATGATACAACACCATATTATTAACTACTGTCATAATTTAACACAAGAAACATAACAGCAAATAAAAGAAAAAAAACAACTTAAATTTGTACAGTTTTTTTTGTATTTAACACTTTGCTGACCAAGTTCAACGATCATCGAATTTCCGTTATATATCTGTGCTGACCAAATTCGACGTCGAATTATCACGACTATGAAAGCGACAGAGCCGCCGTATCGATAGTGTTACGAAATAAGCCTCATCTGGGTATTTGTAGCATTCCACAATGGCCGCGCCCACGATTTATATAGTGTAGCGGTGTTAGAAGCGGAAATTTGATCAAAATTTCATTATTTTTAGTACAAGAGCCCGTTCTTCATTTTCATCATGAGTGATGACGAAAACCAGACTTATAACAGAGATGACTCTCCACATGTAAGCCTACCTTGCCGTGGTTGGAGAGCTTGAGCGCCTCAATGATCCCGGGAGCTATGCCGGCGGGAGTTTTACTCCTGGCAGGGTCACCCAAGCCGGACAGGTCCTGGGTGAGGGGCCAGACTAAATGGGCTGAGGAGTGGGTGGAACCCTATAGGTGTAGATGCAGAACCCACCGGCGAGTGGTACATGCTCTGGTCTGCACCAATCCACCCCCACTTCATGGGTTAAATGCTTTCTTGCCTCATTCTTCACTGTTTGTCGTCTATCACGCCCATGGCGACCGTTGCCTCAATTGGCTGTGTGTGGTGTACCCGGAAACGGGGCCTCCCAGTACTGAGGCAAAGTTAAGTCCCCGATGTCACTTATCGGTGCAGAATTGAGAGAGATGGCTGAGCATCACAATCCCTCCTGTGTTGCAGCATGATGAGAACCCAGCATTGCACACTGAGCTTGGGGGGATCACTTGGGCACCAGACTTAATACTGGCTCTTGACTGGATGGCCGCATGCAGGAGATTTCTACAATGGAGGGTTGGCAGGTGGTGGGTATCGGGAAGTGGCTCTGTGCAGGACGTGAGGATTCCTTGGGAGAGCCCAGAACCAGAGCACAGCATTGTGCAAGCTCTGCATAGTTGGAGAGCCCCCTGGATGACGGGGAATGCACAGTGTGCTACCCCACCTATCCCCAACTGCTAACTTAGAACCAGAAGTGGGGTCCTCTGTATGCGTGCCAGGCCAGGATAAAATGCCTGGGAAAGAGACTGGAGCTCAGAACTCCCTAACTCAAAGTTGCAGGATGGCAGAAAAGCCACGGGAAAGACAGGGCTATTTTGAAGATAACGCAACCATATTTTCACCATACGAGCTCGGACGCCGCCTCGGTAAACAAGGTCCGCGCAGAGCAGTGACACCCCCAGGCTGCTTGCGAATAGTCTACTACTGGGAACATAAACAGATTAGGGATGAGCCCACTCTCCCGTTGAACAGGTGCTAAAGTCGTAGATACTGGGCCAGAAGGCGCACCGGAAACCACAGTATCATGCAACTCGCTTTTTTTTTTCTATGGAGAGTACACCGTCAACAGAGATGATTCTCACTCTGGCAGCAAATCTGGGGCTGAAAGTGATATCTCATGGTCAGCAAAGTGTTAAATTATCTGATATTTTTTATTCAATTTCATCATTTTCCATTTTGTTCCTTATGGAGCAGGGAGCCACCACTGTAGCTGGTTCTCTCACAGGAAGCCTGCTCCAAGCATTCACATGCTCTTTCAGCAGTGGTTTATGTAGCAATATTATTTACATCATGAGGTTACCAGCCCCATGCACAACCACATAATAGTCACCATGGGGGACCTAAGATGCGTCAACAGTGAGGACTGCAGTCAGTGACCCATAGCTAGACTGCTCGCGTCAGGGTCAGCGAACCAGAGCTGACCAAGACCCTACTCCACCTCCAAGTGGTGGTCCTGGAAACAGGCTGCATCACTACAGTCTGGCTGAGTGAGTAGAGATCGAAGAGGGAAAGCTAACCCGGTCCCAAAAAATGCTGTGCTGAAGTCGGATGTGTCAGCCGAAAGGCACAAATATCGCAGCTTCGCTGTAAATGGACACAACGCACCCAACGTCCTTTTCAGGGTAACCAATTCTGAAATATGGAAGTAAAAGCACTAGAAGCTACAGAGACGTGGCTTTACAGAAGAATGTTAAAAATACCCTGGACAGCTAAAATATTTAACAAGGAATGTCCTAAAAGAGGTTGAAGTGCAACGGTTATTCCTCGTGTTAGAAAGATGCAATCCACTTTCTTCAGGTATGTTATGAGAAAAAGAAAGCTGGAATACATCGTAACAACAGGAAAGATTGAAGGAAAAAGCTATACAGGACAAGAAAGAGAGAAGATAAAGAACAGCCTGACATCATGGCATGGAAAGAATCAACAACAGACCCGATAAACAGTACTGGAGACCAGAAGCTGTGGACAGACATGATCGCCTAAGCTGCCAGGTAAGGTACTTGAAAAAAGAAGTTTTAGTTTGCTCTGACCTCTTTATTTCTTTCTGGATCATATGCCATGTTAGATCATCATCATCATCATGTTAGATCAGCAGATTTTAAAACACATATCTAATATCACAGATTCCTTTTATTTACTGAAACAAATAATATTTCCTTACCCTTTAGCTGTGTTACAAATACAATTCGCCCCCCCCCCTCCACTCACCCAACCCCCCCCCCCCCCCCCCCCCCCCCCCCCCTCCCCCCCATTAAATTCCCTTCTCTCTCTCTCATTCTCTTTTGTTATTTTCCTCACTCCTCTCTTATTTTTCATTCTCTTTTTGTACTGTTCCTTCACTAAGTTTACAAGTTTTTCTTCTTTCAGTATTTAGTCTTTTCTCTTGACTTCCACTATTGACAAGCTATATTTAGCCTAGCCATGCTGGACTATCGGTTTTTATTTTTCATGCTTTTTACTTAGCTCTCACTTTCTTTCCTTTTGTTCGTTAACCCCTGATGAAGGCCTTGTCACTGTAACATACGTTTTTTTCTTGGTCTTTTGTCCTAGTAAGACGCACTACCTTTTTATTTTCCTCCCACCCCACCGTTTACTACCATCTTACTGCAGTCCTCCTGAATTTGTCTCTCTGCAGCAGATGGCTTGTTTTAAAAAATAAAAAAAAAAAAAGGTAAGGAACTTCATTTCACTATGCTATGTCATTAACAATCAACTGTGTTGACTTCTTTCATTTCCCCAAACAATATTTTCTTTCACTTTTCTGAGCCACAGTGATCATGTAAATTGAAAGACCTTATCTTTTTTTTTTTTTTTTTTGTTCTTTTTCCTGTTCTTAATGCAGAAATCTGTCTCAGCATCTGATAGCTGTCAATGAATTAAATTCCTCTGTTCTTCATCAACACAATCATTACTTATATCCCCGTCCTCACTCTCCACAGCATGTGACTCGATGCTGTTGCCAGATTTGGGCTGCTGTTTGTGCCATCCAAAAAACAGTGTACGCAATTCCCGACGTACAGCAGCCACGATAATTGTGGTGAAAAGGGTACCAGGGACAAGGAAAAGCAGTGCAGGTTGTCCTGAGCTCATGTAGATAAGAGATATAATACAAGCAATCATGCCAATAAAATAGCCCACGGAGGAGCATATAAAATACACCATCCTGTTTCCAGTCTTTACATCAAAAACAGCATTGTATGCCACAAGAAGCCCAGGAATAATAACATCCCCAAATCCTAAGAGTGAATACTCACGGTCCATGCACCTCCTTATGGGAGAATTGGACAACGTAGGGAGCAGAAATACCATCGGCAGTGACTCCTTGGAATGACCTCTCCCACCTGTGGCCACAGACTCCATGATGCTGTTACCGTCACTGGTGAAGAGGGGGGTGATGAAGACAAAGAAGACATCATAGACTAGCAACAGAAGCAGGAGAACTGTGATGACTTTCAGGTTTGGCAGACGTAAGGTGTGCATGAAGAAGATGCAAAATGCTGCACCCAGCAGGTCTTGAAGGGTCCAGGCATACTTAGCATGTCTCTCTATAGCCCAAAAGATGCCAATAGTAAGACACGGCATCAGCAACAAAAAGCTTCTAAGTTTGACCTGCAATAAAAAATATTATTACTTTATTGAATAAACTAGTTAAAACAAATTTCTAAAAATGTTAATTGAAAAACAATAAACTTCATGTTTAAAAGAAATAAATAAAAAATTAAACTCTGTGGTAGTGAAAACATGGTTTTAAAAAATAAACAAATTACTAAAAATGTTAGCTGCAAAACAATAAACTTCATTAAAAAAAATAAATACAAAAAACAATAAACTTCATAAAAAAAATAAAATAAACTTCATAATAAAAAATAAAACTCTGTGGTAGTGAAAACAAATCGAGGATTCCTCAGCAAGAGAGAGGTTGGTAAGAAAACGAAGATGGCTGTATACCGCTCCACCTATGTCCCAGTCTTGACATATGGATGCGAGTCATGGGCAATGACTACAACACACAAAAGCCAGATCCAAACCTCAGAAATGAGATATCTGAGGATGGTGGTTGAAGTAACAAGAAGAGACATGGTACGCAACCAGACGATACGTCAAGGCCTTAAATCCCACCCCCTGCAGACCCAAGTAGAACAGTACCAACTAAGATGGTTTGGCCATGTCTGCAGAATGGGAGAAGACCGGCTACCACGACAAGCATGGGAAACAAAGAGCCAAGGATCCAGACCCCTAGGACGACCCAGAGTCCGCTGGGAGGACAACATTAGACAATCTTTGAAGGACCGAGGACTAGAATGGAACCAGGCCAGGAGGAAGACAGCCGATAGGATAGTCTGGCGCTCTCTCTTCCAAACCTCTACACCTCACGGTAGAAGGGGAACGACTAAGTAAGTAAGTAGGTAGTGAAAACATGGTTCCAAAAAACAAGAAAATGAATACTTACTTACTTAGTCGTTCCCCTTCTACCGTGAGGTGTAGAGGTAAAAAATGAATAAATTACTAAAAATATTAGTTGAAGGACAACAAACTTCATTAAAAAAAAAATCAAAAAAAAATCAGCAATTAAATATGTCAACTTAATAAAAATTCTTCAGGTCTCTGAAAATAATAATAATTAGAAAGCCTTTTCTTTAGTAAAGTAAAAAACCATGCAGATATTCACTGAATCTGCAGACTTTCTTCGACATTGAAAGAAGAAATAGCAATTAAAGTTAGGTCTTTTATTTAGTAACAAATATAAAAGCAATATATGGAGGGACAATTTTTCTTTACAAATGATAAGACAGTAACTTCCATGAAACCTTTAACCCTAGTTCAAACACAGTTGCTATACAAACCTTTGAGCGGACACAAGGAAGCCTGTTGACAGGAATGCTGTACGTCACTGGTAGAAGCCGAGACCACAAGGGAAGCAGGCACTTATACAAACTGTAAGAGCCCAGGATGCAAAACATGGCAATAAAAAAGAAAACCATGTAGTCATAGAAGAAATACAGCAACAAAATCATGCCGCAAATAAGGACAAACCAGATCAAGATACTCAAAACAGAGATCTCAGGCTCATCCTCCCGCTTAGCAGCTTTGCCATCATCATCTTGCGCAATATCATGCAACTTTGGAGTCCTTCGTCTGGACCCTTTATGGTACTCCCACTCATCACAGGCTGACCAAGCTGCCCCTGTTACCACTAAGAGGGTGGACAGAACTATAATAAGTATCATGTTTGCATCCCAGAGTGGACCTGACGGAGCGTACATAGCAACTTCAATGGATTGAGACAGGTTGAGAACTGATATAAAATCATCAAATGCTATGGTAGCCAAAGTGATGTTGAAGGACTGAAACTCAGATGTATTTCCTCCCGGAAATGTGGAGCGGGTAGCATTTTTATAGTCGACAACGAGCACAGCTGATCCATTCGCTGCTTGCACCATGCGAGCTTTCTGAGTAAATGTACAGTTGCCTCTCATGACAGCCACCGTGCTGTTTTCTAATAAGGCCCCCGGATTGCTGAAGTCCTCAGCAGTGCATCCTTCGACGAGAGAAAGATTCACTAAATGATGGTATTGTGCCTCCTTCACATCTGAAGGGAGAGTCTGACGTTCGTTGTTGTACACCACACAAACTGAAAGTCTACTGCTTATTCCAGTTTGTCCTCCTGATCTAGCTTCTAGAATTGCGTACCCTCCTGTGGCCTGTAAGAAAATAGAGCTGTTCAATAAAAGTAAACAAATTTGCTCAAATTTACATAGAAGAAAGCATCATTTCATTTCAAGAACAACATCAATGCAAATTAATATGGTATAGATATAGTATTAAAGTTGCAAGCATAAAAAAAAAAAAAAAACATCTATAACTGATCAATGGTTTAATCACAAAATAAGGGGCACATGCCGCATTTAGTCAAAATGGCTATCAATACATCAGATAAACTCTCAATTTATATCCACAACAATCCTTTTTGCGCTGGTGTCAATAATTATTTTTGAAAAAGCTCAGGGTTAAAATTATCATCTGTCGTAACGACAGTAACTGTTGTGAGATTTGTAACCACTTACTGTTTGCAAAATGAAAACAAAACATTGGAAACAGCGTTACGTTTAGTGGTTTTGCATTAGGATTTAGGATGTGAAAGACTGAAGCTGTACGTTAAAATAAAGCAACAACAATTATATACCAATTTATTACTTATTACTGCTTCTTCGGATACTTATTTAAGGGCAAAAAAACTTGGGTGATTTAATCGACCAATGTATTGATAGCCATTTGGGCAAAATCCAGCATGTGTCCCACTGTTATGAGATTAGTCATTGATCATAAAGACTAAGAGTAGGACACTGGCTGAGCAAGGCGATTTTTATAATCCATATTTTTAATAGTCTGTTTCATTCACCATTCATTACCCTTCCGTGCTCAAGGAGCATTGGTCTTCAACACACACATGCCCTCAGGTCAAGGCCTTTTCCATATCTTCCTCATCATTTTTATTACTGCATCCTATGCTCTTCTCTGTGTGTTGTTTTGAGGATCTAGCTCTGCTTCTCTTTCACTGGGGATTCCAGACTGTCTGGTAATGCTATCAACAGATGTCCTCAATATGTGTCCTATCCACCTCAAATTACATGTATTACAAAGTGTGTTTAAAATACGAATTTATATATATATAAATAACCTAATGTGTTTCCCCACTCCCCAGATGTTGAACAGGATCAAGCTTCCACAATAATTTGATCACTCTGAGTTCCTGGCCACTTTCACTGTTTCATTTAGATGTCCTTCACAGCCTCTGGCACCTTTAACTCTTTGACTACGTTACAACGCTCAGAGCGTTAGTCGGATTTAACGCCCATGCCAAAACCATGATCAGAACATTGTTTTTAGTTTATCATGAATAAATTTTTAAAAATCGTCTGTTTAACGCAGTTCATATTTTAAAACGCATAAAAATGACTTCCGCTAAATTTAAACAACTAATTTTAGCGTAGTTAAGCAGTTGTTTTTATGTTATTGTTACAATTTGTGTGACGATTCGTGTGTTTGCATTTTTAGTCATTATTGCTACAGAAGCTTTATATTTACAGTTTTTAAGCCTTCAACTCAAATGTCAAGTCAGTACTATTACACTGAAACACGGAGAACAACAAAAACAACAACAAAAAAGCTACAGACTTTCATAATTGGGTGCTTGTGTAGAATAGAAGGATTAAAATGGTATGACAAGGTTACCAATGTGGAACTGATGACAAGAACCAGACAAGTGCCAGTGGAACAAGAGATGAGAAGAAGATGGTGGCAATGTATAGAACACACACTGAGGAGGCCTGTTGATAGCATTACAAGGCTGTCCTTGTTCTGGAACCCCCAGAGCAAGAGAGACAAATGTAGACCAAGAAGCAAATGAAGAAGAGAGTTGGAAAGAGGTGAAAATGATGAGGAGAACGTGGAAAGAACTTAAGATGATGACACGTGACAGGAGAACTTGGCATGTGTTTGTTGAAGGCCTATACTCCTTGGGGAGCGGAGGGTAATGAACACTAAATGTACTAAATGTGGCCATAATCATTGTTTTATTACTTCGTAAATCGATTTCCTTGATGTCTGAGGATTAAAAAGAAAGTATTATTGTCTGCAACAGTAAGTTGTCTTTAGTAAGCTCATATTCTACTGTGAACTTTTTAGCGTTTTTTTTCAATTTACATGCAACATGTTATAAGAATACCAAAAGTACTTGTATCAATTCTATAATAATTCTCTATCTATTTCCCTACAGTTTGATATTTAATATGTACGTGTTCACAGAAAAGATTTATATAAAATTTACATTAAAAGGTAGTACACTTCACCATTTAAAATCTTTCAAAAAATAATTATGGCATGTAGGGTGGAAAATAATTATGGAAGCAAAGAGTTAAGGTTTCATATTCAACTATTGAGACCTTAATGTTAATTTAATACCAGCGTACACTTTGTGTAATAACTGCTTCAAGCTTTAACAGAGTTTTTCAACTCAGTGTGAAGCCTTACAAGTAACTCGAAAATTAAAAATGAGTCATCAACCTATATGCCTACTCTTCACTACTGTATGGTGTAGGAAAATGAACCAAAAGGATGAACTGAGGCCCTTGAGATGATATAATGAAGAATGGGATCTCATGGAAAGAGAAGAAAACAGACAAAGAATGTCCTAGAAAAGCTAGGAATGAAAAGAGAAATAATGAATGAAATCAAAGTTAGATCGTTAAAATATTTGGTCATATCTTTAAAGACATAGCCTAGGCCTTACACCTTGCTGAAAACCATTTTTTTTTTAAAGTTCAAGGCATAGGTGCAGAAGGAAGATAGCGCTACGAGTGGAAGGATAACTTCAAGGGAGAACAGGACAGAGTCTATGAGAGTGTACCATCAAGACAAGAGTGTACCATCAAGACAAGAAACAGAAGACGTTGGAGATCCATTGCAGCCAAGCTTCGAAGATGGCAGCTAATCTGTGAATCTGTAAACAACCGACGCCGCCATAGTATCACCTATTTGGTAGATAATAACGTGAGGGAGGGAATATGTCAGACCCACTCCCTTTGTATCGTATTCTAGCTTAAACAATACAGACTGTAGAAAATAATAACACAGTGACTTAATTTACAACATAATCTGAATTCTTAAAATAACTTGGTTACCGCGACTGCTGAAAATATACACTGCAGAATGCCGAGAATTGGCACTACCGATATGAAGGGTAGCGTCTCCATTTTCATATGAACTAACAAAAACGAATTTAAAACATATTCTTTGTCTGCGTCAACAGTTTATCATTTCGTAATGTATGTGAACACAATCAAACATATAAATAGGGTGTTCACGTCGCCATAGTTTGGAACACAGGAACATAAACTGTAAAACAAGCAGAAAGGTGATATGTTTCGGCGAGAAACGAAACAAAAGATTATTGCACAAACTGGGAATGAAGAGGTTTGTAGAGTATGGGAAATTGTTGTTGTTGTTTTGATGAGGTGATGGGTGGAGAGTGGGCACTTAACAGCTGACCGTTATTGCCTCTTCTCGTTCCATCTTGGTCTACCCTGTTCAACCTGAAATTTGGTTATAATTGGGGTATTTAGTGTCATTTTATTTTTTAATTTTGTATTCAATTTAAATAGGTATTGTCTTTAGCAGTTGCTGATTTTAATTTATATTAGTATTTGTCCATTTTATTTTCTCTTTTGTATTGTTTCTTGATAACTATTGTCCTTTACACTTGGTTTTACTTTGTATTAGTATTTGTTCTTTTTGAGTTGTTGTTTTTTATTTTATTTAATACCTTGTTGTCTTTCCTTGTCCTATGAGTAGTTAGTAAGCGTTTTTGTTTTTTTATTTTGTGTTTTTTTTTTCTTTTGTTACTAACTTTATATGTTTTCCTTTGTTTTATGTATATATCTTTTAAGTATTGATTGGGCATCTCTTGGGGCATCTATACTTAAAACCTTATCACCTGTCAAGTCTATATTGTGATTTCTATAGTAAGTTTTTAATTCAAGCCTTTGTTGTTTATACTTTTTACAGTGGATCAGGTAGTGGTCTATGTCATTC
Source organism: Oreohelix idahoensis (assembly GCA_024509875.1). Classification (NCBI taxonomy): domain Eukaryota; kingdom Metazoa; phylum Mollusca; class Gastropoda; order Stylommatophora; family Oreohelicidae; genus Oreohelix; species Oreohelix idahoensis. Next base: position 211,517 of record JAMPIV010019664.1, read on the forward strand.
TCTTCCTGACATTCTTGGCAGTGTGGTTCTTCTATCATAAATTATGCTGCACCGAGACGGAGACGCCACAGTTTTTTGTTTGATGGTATCTTTAATTCTTCTCTGACCTGGCACGTCCTTGTTGGTTTTTTCAGCAGTTTGAACGCGTGTCTGCCTTTTCTACTTTTCTTCCATGTTGTCTTCCATTCCTCGTTTATAGTTATCTTCACTTGGCTCTTGATCTCCGACCTTCCCAGTCCTGCTCTTATATTGTTTTTACTTGTTCTTCCATTCTTGGCGTTCTGATCTGCCAACTCGTTACCAGCAATACCTATGTGTGCTGGAACCCACACTAGCCTCACACTACATCCTCTGTTCCCTAGTGATGTATTAATTGCTAGAATTTCTTCCTTTATGTCTGGCCGGCTACATTTACCTGGGTGTTCTAGTGCTTGTAGTGATGATAGTGAGTCTGTAAATATTGTAACAGCTTCTGGTGGGTTATCTTCGATTATTTCTAAACTTTTAAGAATTGCTACCATCTCTGCGGTAAAAATCGAAGCTCCTTCAGTTACACTGTAGCTCTTTTTTATTCCCCATTGTGGTATTAGAACTCCGGCACCTAGTTGCCCACTATCACCCTTGGATCCTTCAGTGTAGACGGCCAGACTTTGTTTAGTTAGTTGATCTATGAACTTTCTACTTATCATTTTGGCTTCCTTATCTTCTATGTTTTGTTTGATCTTTTCAGTAAGTGAGTAGTCTATGATTGGTGTTTTTAGTTCCCAGGGTGGTATTTTGCTTCTATATTTATTACTATTTTTAATTGTGTTTGATAGTTCTTTGAGCTGCGTTAGATCTTCTATAGTTCTCCACCCTGTTGGATATCTATCTTTGTTTAAGGGAACGTCCCATACACTTGGTTGGTTTTTGACAAATGCTTTATGTGATGGGTGGGTCGCTTCTTGTGCTGTATGGGAAATTACCGCGAATCGACGCAAGTGTATGATATGAAGAAACCGACAGACGGATCAAAAGCAAATACGGGAACAATGAGGAAATACCTCTTCTTTAATTACCATGCCTAGTGGCGTAGGAGATCATGTCTCTCCACAGCTTCCGATAACCAGTACAATTTTTCTATTCTGCTGTTGACTTAATTCCGTGCCTCGATGTCAAACTGTCCAGTATTTGCTTTCTGTGTCTTCCCCTATCTCTTTTTCCTCAAATCTTACCTGTTGTTAATATATATTCCAGCTTTCCTCTTCTCATCACTGTAACGGTATTGCCTTCCCTGCTTTGCAGTAGTGGTCCCACACTGGCCAAATCTCATACGTTACGTTAATTCTAGAATCTGCCGACAACTTTTGTAAAGAATTAAGCACTTATTAATTTCAGCTCGATCAAGCCCCCAACACAGATTTACTCAGTGGAATTCTATTATTCTGGTATAGCTCTGTTTAGAGTGTGTTTAGTAAATTGACTGAGACAAACATGCAGTATATTTAAACGGATTAAATCGAAGTTAAATTTGTAAAATTACAAATAACAAAATTTAATAATCACTTAAGTTTTAACAGTTTCATTGAAAATAATCGAATAGTTTAGGAAAAAAGTTTCATCATTGATTGATGATATAATTCTTAAGAAGAAAGTTCACTTTGGCAGCGTTTATTTTGCACGTAGCTGCCAATAGTAGTTTCTGCTCCCGCAGTACTTTTTACACTGCTCACACTCGTCGCTGGTCAATGTTGTAGGTTGTAGCTCATTTCCTGAAATGTCAAGGAGAGTCTACGAAAGTTGGTTGCTCATCTCAAAGCGTAGGCCACTTGTCCTTTCTTGTTCCAGAGATAGTACTTTCTGCTGGTTTTTTTTTTTTAAATTAATGAAAAAAAAAAAAAAAAGATATCCCGTTCAACCTCTGATGGGTTATAATTAGGATATATATTGTTTTCAATTCCAAATAATATGAACAACCGCCGATATGAGAAAGTGGCATCACATTTGTCGAATCAATGTAAATAAGGACAATTACAATTGTGCTTATACGTTAAATAAATAGAAAAAACAAATTTGAGAAAAAAAATCAAGAATAAACTCTGAACAAGAATAATATTAAAGTGGAGGGGTGTAAAGGCCTGGTGGTTCTAGTTATATAACGGACTTTAACAGATATTTAATTGACTTTCATCTGTTAAAAGTCATATGCATTGTAAGAACAGCATCAGACCTTCACATTCCCAGCCACTATATATTAACATTTGTTCGTGTTAAATATTGTTTGTCTATATTATGCAGTTCCCTAGGTCTGTCTATTCTCAACACCTCTTCTATATTTATAGGTAAGTTGGATGCTTGCAAATAATATAATATTGGTATTCTCATTTGTTCATACCTCTTACATTTTAACAAGAAATGTTCTATATTATTGTCTTGAAGACATCCTGCACAGTAAGGTTCTTCTATTCTGAAATAGCCTTTTCCCAGCAGTAGTCTGAGAAGTTTCTTATTACTGGGAATTTTCAATTCCCTAGATATCTGACATTTTCTTGTTGGAGCCTTGAACATCTTATATGCATGTCTTCCTTTCAGATTTTTATCCCACTCTGCTTTCCATTCATTTGTTATTAAATCTTTAATTAAGCTCTTAATCTCTGATTTACTCATCCCTACATTTATTAGATTTTTATCAGATCTACCTTTCTTGACTTCTTTATCTGCCTTTGCATTTCCTTCTATGCCAACATGTGAAGGTATCCAAGCAATTAAGACTGAACATCCTCTGGAATATAAGTATGAAGTAGCCAAAAATATCTCCTCTGCTATATCAGGTCTACTACATTCTCGTAAGTTTCTAAGTGCTTTAATTGTTGAAAGAGAGTCAGTTAAACTGTTAATTTTTTGGGAGGGTTATTAGAGAATATTTCTAGTGCTTTTAGTATTGCCACCATCTCTGCAGTGAAAATGGATGTATTTTCCGTGATGCTATATTCTTTTGCCATTTTCCATATTGGAATATATATTCCTATCCCCAATTTGCCATCCTCTCCATTGGATCCATCTGTGTACACAGTAATGCTGTCTTTTGATATTTGTATATATTTATTGGCGGTGTTGTTAATATTTTCTATATTATTTGTTTTCTTAAGTATTTCTGCTAGGTGATAGTCCGTGTCTGGTTTCTTGATCTCCCAGAGCGGAATCACTGGCTTGTATTCACAACTGTTATTAATTGATGTAATTAATGTACCTAGATGGTCAATTTCCTCCATACACTTCCATCCTGTAGGGTATCTAGTGGTATTCATTGGCTTGGCCTGAGTTGTTAGTTGACATCTGGTAAAAGCTGTATGTTCTGGGTGAGACTTATCTAACATAACTCTGTTCATGTAATTTAGTCTTAACTCCTTTCTCCGCAATTCTAATGGTAGAATTCCTAAAGCCACCTCTATAGCTCCCATTCATGTTGATCTGATTGCACCTGCTATTGTACATAAAGCCTGATGCTGAATTCTGTCTAATTTAATCTTGTTACTGTGTGCAGCAGAGTCATATATTATACTTCCATAATCTATCTTTCCTCTAATAAATGATTTATAAAAAGTGAGCATTGTCTTAGTGCTTGCACCCCATCCATTACCTTTCAAATATCTTAATAAGTTAGTCAATCCTCTGCAAGACTTCACTAGTTTATCTATGTGTTTATTCCAGTTCAGCTGTTGGTCCATATCATTCCTAGATATCGAGTGGTTTGTACTGTATTAACGTTTTGCCCTTGGATATTTATGTCTATAATTTTATTTTTTACAACCCTACCTTTACTGAAGATCATTCCCAATGTTTTATTTGTATTCAGCTGAAAACCCCAATTTGCTGGTGCCACCATTAACTATGATAAAGAATAGAAACGAAACGCTCTCCTGAGTATTGCGTTTCCCGACACATACTTATGTGTCCCCTTTCTTCTATTCTACCATCCTATGTTATCTCAGAATTTACCCTCGATGAGAATTACATTTAAGCCCTCGGGATAAAACTTTCTTTACATTTAAATAGAATAGCTTTAGTTTTACATTACATTTAAATGCAAAGGTTAATAATACAGATAGAGTATGTTTACATTTACATCTCCACTGATTGAAAAGAGTTCACAATATAAATTGAATATGTTTTCATTTATGTTTACAATGATTTGAAAAGTTTCAAACTTTCATTAATTTTAAAGTGAATATGTTCTCATTGACATTTACACTAGTTTGAAACTGTAAGTATTATAATTAGAATGTACATCATTTCTTTCATTTTTCCCTCCCTGCTCCATATGGAACATAGGATTACCTTTTGCTTTTAGTTCTCTTTAGGAAACTAGCAATAATGCAATCACCAACCCGTGCAGTGGTGGTTCATGAATCATCATTCTATGCGATGAGGTTGCCAGCCTCAAATGACTTGGACATCCACTTGCAATTTTCACACATTAATCTTCACATGGTAATATATACATATTAGTTCACGTTAGTAATGAAAATATAGAATGTAAAATGACAACTTACGCCAATCCTGGCTCACATAAGTTTTGCTCAGATGAATAAAAGAGACTTGAATCGGCCTCTTACACGCGTCTGGGGTGTTGTTAATTTATTAAGTTCCCTCTCTGACTTTGTGTGTTTCCTTCAGTTTCCTCAGACAGCAGCTTTCCTTATTAATAAGATAGAAATTTCCTGGGCTGTTTTTGTAAGTCCGGTCAAGACTCTCCAATAAAAGGTCTGATAAAATGGAATTCTGAATTCTAATGTCTGTGAAGTGTGGTGTCTTGGCACGCGGTCTTCACAGTAGTTTTGACTGACTGAAGCGTCAGGTTATTGTCGTAATTTTATTTGAGATAGGTCTTAGAAATAGTGGTCCCGTCCGAGTGGGAAATGATAGTGAAGGCTCTGTGATAGTAAGGGTTAAGAAATGGATAGTTGATTCACAAGGGTGCTGAAAAGAGTAAGGACAGTCTCTGAAATCGGGTAATTTCTCCGATTTGCCTATCTTACGACAATTTTATTTATCTGTAGACTCCTAAACCTCTCCTGGCTAAACAATTTTTGCCAGTTACTCAACACTCATGTACACACACCAATTTAGTGCTACAAATACACGGACGTGAATACAAACTACATATAACAGATATGGGTTAATGGGTCGGCCAACACAGTAATTTAAGGTTTATGGTGTTTATTATCAGTTAAACCAAAATCACAACATTTGGCATGGTATAGTAAAAAATCATAGTTACAGAAAAATACAATTTAACAAGGTTGGGGGGTGGGGGGTCTTTGAATAGTAGTATCCCAATATGCCCTTCCCGCTTGGATAGACAAAAAAAAAACCCCAGTCCAAAGACAAGTGGTTATCAGAAAGAGACAATTTAACCAAAAAATAGATTAATTTATTCTGATAGGGGTTATTACACTATTTTGTATGGGGTGTAGGAACAGAGTCCTAGTATTCTCCAAGTTATCCCTTGACTAAGCAGATTAAGGGAGGGGGAGATAAGAAAATGTAAACAGTTTCCCCTTAGAGAGGAAAAAAATACAATGACTGAAGTGTAAGGATATTTACCAAGTAAAGAAAATTATAAGTTTAGCTAATATATCTCATTTATTCATGCACGCTAGCGATGGCCACCACACCCATTCACACTTACCGATCGTTGAATCTGGCAATCCCTAGAATCACACAAACAGCTATTAAATACTCAACAAATGTATGAGTCTTTTCCTTCGTTTTCCAGCCCCAGACTATCGGGTTTGGCGTTCAGCAAATTTTCCCGTAATCGCTGGAAGGTGAAGCATTAGTGTTCTTGTTTTGATTTTTTTATCTAAAGTTTCTATGGGATGGCACTGTCACAGGTATAGTTATGAGAAGGTAGTGGTCTCCTGGATTTCACCGCTGGTGGTGGGAAACTTCTATAGCGTGATGACAAAGACTGAACAGTGAGTTATGTTTTCTTCGGGAGTTTAAATCCAGTGAAAATAACAGGACTGTCAGTGTACATGAAGAATATATTCCTTTCCACAGTAGAGCAGTAAAAACTATATATCGTTTCTGGCAATTGTTCTCCTCCAGTTATTTTACATAATTTATTGCTTTATGAGTTTTAAATGTTCTTGGGTTGCTTTATCTCATGTAAATTTAGAGAGCGAGACCGCACAGGGCCGCCACAAGAAGATTATATTTAAAGGTTCATAAAATTCTGGATGGTAGAAGAACCGAGTCTGGAGGACTCTATAATTGCTGGGACGCAAAGGTATATGATCATCCTATGTGAAAAAATAGAAAACATGACACCATACACCCAATACGAATCATATTCTGACGCGCGCTAAGTTTACAGTTAAGACTATTTTTAAACACTAGCGTATTCAGTTATATATATTTAAGAAAAACTCTCCGCGAGTCTAATGGTTAAAAACACACGTATATACAGAACTAAACTGTATTAATTGGTTATAAATCCCTTAGTGGCTTCTAAATAAATTTAAGCATCTATTATATTGGGAAATAACGTATAGATATATCATTTAATTTACAACTGGGAACTTTTGAGATGGGTTTATTTAATAGGTTTAAATTAACACAAAATCCAGTGAAATAAAATGAAAGAACTAGACCACTGATCACATGAAACTAATATATTACCGTTTGCACAAAGAGAATGAATTTAAGTCTCCAATATAGAAGATATCCGCGAGAAATCTTGTTCTATAAGCTAGTACTTTTATTCAGACTCTCTGGCGCAAATGATAAACGCATTCTTCAGTGGTCTCAATATATAATTAAAGAATTGAAGGATCAGGGGACACGCGAACTTTCACAACGTTTTTGATATCAGGGGAATTCTGCGTTTCTGCGCCGCCATCCCAGCACCATTACCCAACTATCTACCGCTAGACTTTCCCCGTTCGTCTCGGTCTGCGAGCGATTTCAGCGCTCTTCTCTGGTTTGCACTGAGGTGTTAAACGAAGGCATGAAACTGCTTCGTCCGTTCTGGGGACCACCACTGCTTTTGAGGATACCGCTCTCCCGATAAGCTTTGGCAACTCCTACTAGGCGGGGTGCCAGAAAGGTGTAGAGAAATGCTTGATTATAATCACTCTAGAGATAGGCAGTAGGCGTGGTTTAACCTCCCCTAAGGCAAACCGAAACTCCTGGATCCACGCCTGATAACTGTTTATCATATTAATTATCCAACGTTGGTAAAAATCCACGTGGAAATGACGCATACTAATGAGCCCGCGTGGGATCCACGTTGACTATTGTGTTTCACACAAATCCAGGGGCTGCGATGCTATTCAAGGCTACTATCCTTTATCATCCATCAATTCAGGGACTTCAATTTTCATACTCTACGTCACAGTTTTATTCACTGCCTTCTCACGCATTCGTGGAAGCGCAAATGATCAGCAAATCTGATTTGAATATTTTGCATGACTCATCTAGTGCAAAATTTCAAAGATTAATTTTCTGAAAAGGGGCTGTAAATATCCGATTGCCCTGTGCACCAACTCACGAACACGTCGATAGCCTCACACGACAATGTGTGTAAGATGTAACAAATCATTACTTATCAGAAAGTAATCTCTTATGTGTCTGTCCATCAGTTGTCTCCCCGTATTCCAAGCTTTGGTGATGCACATACCCGTGTCTTATCAGCGATTAAGCACTGCGCTTGACGATTTTCGTGTTAATCGGTAGCGGGCAAGATTTGGTACAAGGGAATTTTACTAACTTGCCTGTCGTTAATATTATTTCTGCCGCTCCTTGCAAAGCTTAGCGAAGGGACGGGAAACAAACAGACGTAATAACTTATCCCTGAGAGGAGTGTAAGAAGGGAAATACAAAATATCTGCTACACATAGCAGAGAAAGAAGAAAGACATGCCGGCAATTGAAAGAACACAATAAAATCTGTACCACAAATGTACCGATTACTGCCGGAGTGAAACAGAGATCGAGAGGGGTCGCCCCATTCTGTCACAATAACAAGCCCAGGAAAAGTGGGGAAATACAGCCGTGGGGAAAAAAACGAAGCCTATCACCAACTTAGCAAAAGAGGACAAGTAATAATCTTCCTGCAAGATTTAACATGCCAATGGTGCCCCTGGTAGCATGACAATTTCTGCTGCAGGATTGCTCGACATACGAGGAAAAGTGACAGTGTATATGGCCATCACTTGTACCAGTTCACCACATGCCCTACGGAGATGTTAACAGTCACAGACTGGCCATTAATTTCTTCAGCTAAAGTGTGCATACGTCCCCGCTTTCAATGTAGCAGTCCCCAGCCTTGAGTATTTATGTCCCGCCAACTGTCCCCCACACATGGCTGGGGGATTTAATAATGGCAGGCATTAGGAAATCACGAATACAAATTTTCCGCTTTATTGATAAGTGCTCCTTTATTTGTAAAAACCAGTTTCTGTCGAATCTGTTTCATTAATTAAACTTCAGCTTCCCTAGCAACATGGACCGTCAACAAATCCTCCCGTCCTACGCCAACTACCTAAGGTCGTTCCATATCTTCGTTACCCCCTTCCGTTTATGTCTCCAGTTTTCTTCTCCGTGTTTTCCCTCTACCCCTGTCACCATGGGGACTCCAAAATAAGGATGTTATGAGCTCATTGTGCGTCATATCCAGATCCAGCGCCTTCTTCTCATCTCTTGCTCCACTGGCTTAGGTTGGTTCTTGCCAGTTGTGATATTTTTGGCTTGGCAAGTTTCTGCAGGATAGGAATACCTGCCGGGCCCCATGCGCAACCCTCCATAGTCCCGTTTTACGGCACGATTGCAAGGTGTTACTACTGGTCGGTAACCCAGAATCGAAAAATCCGAAATATTCTGAACATCAAAAACATGTTCGGGCGACTTTTGAACCGATTTTGGGGCGTCTGTGGCTACTATTTGGGCGGGTTGTTGGACGATTTTTGGGCGAATTCCTAAAACTTAAAAAATCCGAAAACCGAAACACGGCCATCCCCGAGCATTTCGGGTTCAGGGTTACCAACCTGTATTCTCTGCTCCATTTCGGGGACTCAGCCACACAGGAGCGCAAGTCTGTTTAGAGGTTTAATAATATTCTGAAATCTAGCCCTCTGCTGTTAAGAAGCAAAGGGACTGTTATCCACTGAGAAGTATAATTTATAGTTATATTGTTATAATTCCCGTTTTAAATTTAGGCCCAGGGAAAAAACAAGACTTGATGTACTACCATCTTGTTTATTGTTATTCATAGACTAACCTAACATATTCTTAAATAATTGGATGAACAGAGTGGTCTTCATCACCCGTGATGGACGAACAACCTTATTGTTATTATTACAAGTAAGTCACCCGTCAAAACATGGTGGGGAAATAGTTATGTTGTGCTCCCGTCTCGTACCATCAGCTTAATGTCTTTCCATGTCTGTCTCCAGTTCTCTTATCACTGGGTATTTCGGTCTCCCGCTGCACCAGGGATTCCAGAACAAGGACTGCCTTGTAATGCTATCAACATGTTTCTTTAATGTGTATCATATCCCTCGCCAGCGTCCTCTACTCATCTTTTGTTCCATTGCCACTTGTCTTGTTCTTGTCATCAGTTCCACGTTGGTGGTCTTGTAGTACCATTTCAATCCTTCTGTTATGTACGAGCACACTTTTATGAAAGCCTGTAAATTCTTGGTTGCTGTTTTTGTTGTTCTGTGTGTTTTAGAGCCATACAATATGACTGACTTGATATTGTTGACAGTTGGAAGATTATATCAAAAGATGGATAAGAAACAGCTTATCTGAGTGAACCACTCAGGCAAGTGATGGAAAACATTGGAGATCCATTACAGTTGCCCTTCTGTGCTGGGAAAAAAAAAACACTTTATTTGTCTGAAAGGTGGTAATGTACTCTTTATTTTACTTGTAACAATACTTGGTAGAAAGTTTGAAAGTAAACAGTTAGCAGAAGACAGCGATTTCAGTAAAAAAGATATGCACGTTGGTATTTCCTTCCAATTTGCATCTCTTTATTATAGCTTTTTATGCCTCTCTATATATTGTAAATTTTGAATTGTACTATTTTATTAATCAATTTAAAGTTACTTGTAGTTTTTTTCAATGCTGTCATTTTCTGTTTTAATGAAAAGTACCATTTTTTTCCCAATATATACTCATTTCTTACTTACTTAGTCGTTCCCCTTCTACCGTGAGGTGTAGAGGTTTGGAAGAGAGAGCGCCAGACCATTCTATCAGCTGTCTTCTTCCTGGCCTGGTTCCATTCTAGTCCTCGGTCCTTCAAAGATTGTCTAATGTTGTCCTCCCAGCGGACTCTGGGTCGTCCTGGAGGTCTGGATCCCTGGCTCTCTGTTTCCCATGCCCGTCGTGGCAGCCGATCCTCTCCCACCCTGCAGACACGGCCAAACCATCCCAGCCGGGACCGCCCCACTTGGGTCCGCAGCGGATGGGATTCCAGGCCCTGACGGATCGTCTGGCCGCGGACCATGTTTCCCCCCGTCACTCCAACCACCCTCCCCAGACACCTCACCTCCGAGGCCTGGATCTGGCCACTGTGGGCTGCAGCCATTGCCCACGACTCGCATCCATACGTCAAGACTGGGACACAGGTGGAGCGGCACACAGCCATCCTCGCTTTCCCACCAACCCCCCTCCCGCTGAGGAATCCACGATTCACGGCCTGAAAAAGTCTCCCAGCCGCTACCCCCCGAGCGGCCAACTCCCCCCCGATGCCCCCCCCCTCGGTCCACAACAGCTCCGAGATATTTAAGGTGGCCGACCCGCTCCAGGACCTGTTCTCCCAACCCAATCTGATGCCCCCTTTCCTCTCGTGATATCACCATGGATTTTGTTTTAGAGCTGCTTATGACCATCCCTCTCTTCTCCAGCTCTTCCTTCCAGACTTGCAGGTTGGATTGGAGATGTGCCTCTGATTTAGCAATCAGGGCAACATCATCAGCAAATGCCAGCTCCGAAATATAGACCTGTCTCATCTTCCAGTACCCCACTGAATACTTTCTTGTTCTCTCCTTACATGCCTTGATGACATCGTCCATAAGGAGTATGAAGAGGTAAGGTGATAGGATATCACCTTGTCTTACACCAGTGGTGGTCCTGAACTCTTCTGACTTATGGTTTGCTGTCCTCACATAATTTCTGCAAGACTTGTAGAAGCTCTGTATAGCATGAATCAGAGGTGCTGGAATATTCTTCCTTGCCAAACAGTCCCAAAGTTTGCTCCAGGGGACCCTGTCAAACGCCTTTTCCAGATCTATGAAACAAAGATGGATCTCACTCTTATACTCAAGGGCCTTTTCACTCAGCTGTCTGAGTGTGAAGATTAGGTCTTGAGTACTTCGGTTTGCTCGGAATCCGCACTGGACCTCATCCAATTGTGGCTCAGCTAGGCGTCGGAGTCTCTGCTCTAGGATTCTAGAGTAGATTTTACCAGGGACACTGAGAAGGGATATGCCTCTATGGTTTCCACATTGTCGATTGTCACCCTTTTTGAAAATTGGTGTTATGATGGCAATCTCCCAATCCTTTGGTATGGTCTTGTTGCACCATGCTGCCTGTAGGACCTTTAAGAGTAATAGGTCGCCTGATGCTCCCATGTACTTAACCATTTCTGGTGTTATACCATCATGCCCTGCTGCTTTGCCCATCTTGATTTTCTCTAGTGCTGCCCTCAGTTCTTCCATCTTTATGTCATCTTCACCATCATTGGTTTTCTCTTCTGTGCTAGTGGTTATCATTTCTGATGCTTCACCATGCTCACCATCCAGGAGTTCTGAGAAATATTCTTTCCATCTTTCCATTACTTCCTTCGGGGCAGTAAGCAATTTGCCTTGCTTGTCCTTTATAAAATTTGAGAGGGCATTGTTTTTCTTTCCTCATGTTCTTTAGGGTCTTATAGAACAATTTCTGGTTTTCTTGTGCATCTTTTTCTAGCTTTTCTCCAAATTCTTCCCAGGACTTCTGTTTTGCTGCTAGCACTTTGTTCTTTGCTTCTGTTCTGAGTGTCCCATATTCTCTATATTTTTCCATTTGTCCTGTTGTGTTTTTAGCTCCTAAGTATTGTTTCCATGCCATTTTCTTCTCTCTTATTTTCTCTTTGACTTCCTCTGTCCACCAAGGTGTCCTCTTTCTCTGGTTCCCAAGTCGGACTTCACCGCATGCTTCTGCAGCAGCGGTCTTTATGATATCCTTGAATTTATTCCAGAGGGTTTCCAAGTCATCAGGTCGTTCTTCTGTGTTGCTCACTGCTGTAGCAATAAGCCCCTGATATCTGGTCTTAATTTCTGGCTCTCTCAGCTTGTAGGTCCTAATGCTCATTTCTCCTGCTCGTTTACTTGGTTTCTTGCGTGATGTTGGGCAGTTCCTAGGCTGAGCAACTCTTTCAGTTGTTCGTTTGATTGTTAGCAGGTAGTGATCACTTCCAATCTCTGGCCCCCTCCAGACTCTTGCATCTCGGACATATCTGAATGAGCTTCTCCGAACAATGGCATAGTCGATCACTGACTTCTCATTCTTGGTTGGTTCACATCTAGTGTATGCATGTATGCGCTTATGGGGGAACTTTGTGTTTGTAATGATCAGATTGTGCTCACCGCAGAATCTAAGGAGTCGCTTTCCATTGTCATTGAGAGTATCTTCTCCATATCTTCCGATAACTCCACCCCATCTAGCATGGTCATTTCCAACTCTGGCATTAAAATCTCCGAGCATAATAACTTCATCTAGGCAGTCATCCACTGTCCTTTGAAGCAGCTCGAAGAATTCCTCCTTGACCTCTGCTCTCTCATCCTCATTTTGGCCCATACACTATGACCAGGTTGACTATGGTTTCTCCTTCTTTTAGTTTTACAACCATAATGCGCTCCGAGACAAAGTTCCATCCCTTGATACTATCTTTTTGATTTTGGGCCACAATGCAACCCACGCCCCCTTTAGCTCTTTCAGATATGGGTACACCACTGTAGAGCAACGTGTTGCCATCGAGATCCATGACTCCTTGTCCTTTTTTTCTTCGTTTCCGTTATAGCCAGGATTTCTAGTTTTGCTTTCCTCATCTCTTCCACCAGCTCCTCTTCCTTCCCATTTATACTTCTTGTGTTCCAAGTTCCATAAGTCGTAGTCCGTAGTCCGTTCCAGTTCGTCGCCTTTAGAATCAGTCCGGCTTTCTCTCTTTTAGTTCGCGTAATCATGATTTAAAGCAAACAGGTGATTGGCCTGTTGTGCCTTTGCATGGTGGAGGGGCTGCCTCCTTACGGCCTCCATGCAGGCCGCCCTCCTCCTTTTTCATCCGGGCTTGGGACCGGCATAGGCGGAGTTTATACTCATTTCAGTTGTTTAATTTGTTTTATTTTTATTGCGTACATATCTGTATCCATGTTTGTGCACCATATATATTAATAATGAAGAACACTCGTAACATCAACACACATGTTTGATTTGCTATAATTTTATTGTGAAAATTGTAAGGAAAATTGCTGACACTGAAAAGTTACATATATAACTTAAATTATTCACATGTTAAATAAAGGTGACACAAAATCAGTATTCTCATACTTCTAAGACTATCGTGAAAAAAGCATAACAACAGTAGATATCGTTTTGTTTGTTTGGTTTTTTTAAAAATTGTTTTTGTTGTGTGTTAATGGTAGCATTCATTCGTGTACATTTCGGAGACACTGGTTTCTGTATCTGTTTATCAAGAACTCATCAATGACATTTCAAGTCATCAGTCCACAATGCAAGATTAACTGATTTTCTTGCACAATAAATTATAACTTTTGTTACTTGGCCCTAAGAAATACAATTTATTTGAGCAACTCAGCCTTTTGAAAGTCTGTTAAGAACAGTTAGATAATGCAAATTTAAGGTTAGTAGAAAAACTATCATCACAAAATACTATATTATGAATTTCACTTCACTCATGTAGTTTAACAATTTCTAGTATCACATGCATTTTGACACTTGTAGACTCCAGTAATAAACTAGTCACAGCCAAAAAGGAAAACTATTCCCTCATACACAATATAAGTTTGCACTTTTCAAGAAAAGAACATTACTGGCTTCCTCCAATATTGGTGACTTTAATGCAACTGTTTCTCCAAAATGTTTTACAATTTTAACCTCTTACTTACCCAAAAACTTATTTCTGCTAGATGGGCAAGTCTATTCATGAAAAAGACCCAGGAATTACATAAACTCATTAAATGTTGCTGATTACTCTTGTCTGCTAATATTGCTTAATGTAAACTGTATCTACCCATGTAACTCTGAACACTGCTCACCTAAACATTATCCACTCATGTAACTCTGAACACTGCTCACCTAAACATTATCCACTCATGTAACTCTGAACACTGCTCACCTCAACAAACTGCTGTCGCATGTAGTTCCCAAAGGTCTCTTAGGAGACAAAGAAAGAATAGAACTGTTACTCCTCAGGCGTGTCATGCATGGTGACTAATATGAGGTTGTGTATGGGACTGGCAACCTCATCATGTAAAGCTGCTACAGAAACCACCACTGCAAGAGGATGTAAATGATGTTGTGCAGGCTTCATGTAAGGGGACCAGCTGCAGAAGTGGCTCCATGCGGAGTGACAAGGAAAGTGATGGTGATAATGAAATCAAATGCTATTCATGTTATCAATTCCTTCTAAATGGTTTTGTCTCCATATTTTATTCTTCCTTAATCTGTTCTTAAAAAATGTTTCTGCCAGTTAGTATATGCTCCTCACACTTGTTTTTTTTTTTTTTCATCATTAATGAGCACACACTCGACTGGCTTAAACTTTATGAGCTATTTGAGCTTGTCTTAATTATTTGCCAGCATGATGCTGACCACATCATCCCTAGTGTGCCAATGGTCAAGAAAATATGGGTCTAACACCATATTCCTCATATGCCTCAATTGGCGTGTAATGGGATCCTTTACCCTTTTTTTTTTTTTTTACCAATCAAATGAAGTTGCTGCACCATACCTGAAATGTAAAAGAAAAATATGAAGATCTACACTAATCACTAACTCTGATGATATAAGTATTGAATGTAAATACACAATAAGTTACGCATGTCACAGATATATTTTAAGGCCAGAGGATAAAAAACACCCTGAGAAAATCATCTGCTAGCATAACAAGGCAGTGATTGTTTTCAAATCTCAAGGACAGAAGAAACAGAGAAAGACACAAAAGCACTTGGAGAAAAGTGCTGAAAGTAGAAAAAAATATGTGTAAAAATCCGGACGAGGCTGTTCAATGATAGGATGGTTTATAAGAGATATGGTTCAAGGTTAAGGCTTCTTACAAGAAGTTGGTATGTGGTCTCTGTTGGTACCATTGGAACTAGCTTGTATGTCTGTGTGACTCAGATATGCAGGAGAGACTGCAAGAGAATGTTAACAGTATTTAGCAAAATGTAATTTTCCTACCGCAATCACTTTACATATGTATTGTGGTATTTTAACTTCACAGGAAACTACATCATGCAAACAAATATTTTTGTGTCCTTTTATTATTTCTGCGGTTGAGAAAAGTCAGCCTTATAAAAGCATATCCTCCTTTCTTAACCAATCAGGGAGAGGAAAAAAGCATAATTTTCAGTTGCTTTATAATTTCTGTCGGCGTCTGTGGCCTAATGGATATGAACGCAGTTTCATAATCCAGATATACCAGGTTCGAAACCTGCTGCAGGCGGTTTGGTAGCAGATCGCTTTGTGTGGATTTTTAACAATGGTATAAGCGCCGTACCGTTCAGAAAGCAATGGCAAACTACTGAATGAAAAAAATCGCCTAGAAAAATCACAAAACAGCCAATAAAAGCTGGGGTTGATTGCCACGTCCTGTAAAGGATAAGCAACTAACTTTATAATTTCTAGCTTTTCCCTTGTAAATCAGAAATGCAATTTAAAAACAATATTTATTACAAAAATACATTATATATTTAGTTACTCCATAAAATCAGGTGTATACGTAGTTAATTTATGAGAGTGAGAGCGAGGGAGAAATTAGCCATAAGCCAAACTTTATTTGATTTAATTTTCATCTGTTGCTTCATATTCAGGAAATCATTTGTATTTAAAAATAAAAAGGAAAATATTTGTTAAACAGTTGTAGAAAATATGCTGCAGCCTTTGACAGAAATATTCAGTTCTTCCCGACGATGGCTTGAAGAAGTGACTTGAAATTGAAGCTTGTGTCTTCTTTAATCCATCTCCACAAGGTCTTGTTAGTCAGCTTTAAGAAACACTCCTTAATCTGGACCATGTCAATCTGAAGTTAGAATATGTGAAGAAAGTTTGCCTAGCATGTCATCTTTACTTTATTTTGTGTTGAGCTAAAATTTATATCTCATAACTGGTAGTTGTCAGTGGTAACTAAGATCACATAAAACAACAATGTTTGTTCATAGCCATTCTTTAATTTCTTCTCCCATGACTTTCTTTTCTCCATTGATTCTTCATGTAACGTTAGAGTTTGTTGATTAAGTCTTTTGTACAACTGCAATCACATCTTTTTTTCTTTTTCTAGAACTATTCACAGTTAATTGACCAGTTAGTTTGAATGAAGAAAATGACTTTAGTAAAATATCTTAACATTTCAGTTTAGGTAATTGTAGTAAAATCTGCGAGATAATCGCTCATTTCAGTAAGATTTTAGTCATATAATGATAATAAATAACCCGCCCGTAGGTGTCTGACTATGATCCTCTCACACGCCAGCATCGCGCTGAATTTTGTGCCATGGTAATGCTTAGAAACGATCCCGCCGTATAAACCTACTCGCTTTCCTTGTGACGTACATTTTTAACATTTTGCCCAATCTGATAGAGACTGCGGCAAGACTTATAATTAACGATCTTACGGAAAGGTGCCGCCAAGTTACTGTCTGAATTAACGTAATATTTTAACTTTAACGCCTGTAATAGTAGTAATCCTTACAAATTTTGGTAGTGTAACACGCGACAACAGAAATAATTAATGCCAATTCTAACACCCGCCGCGCAAAACCCCGCTGTGCCATGCATATATACACGCTGTGGGCAAAGCCAGCAGAGGCAAACACGCAGACAAATTTTTATTTCCTCCTAGCGGTAGTATTTCTGACGTCACGCAAACAAGTTAGTTATTTGGAAAAAAATGCTAGAGAGAGATGAAGGAGGGTGGAAGATGGCTGACTTGTGTAAAATTTTTATTTGACGATTGACAGTGACAAAATTGAAAATCTAAACCATAATGAAACTGACCATAAAAATCATATGGTAGTATAGCTTAGTGTCCCCTGAGCAAAATTGTGTTTTTAAAAATAAGGTTGTCCAAGTATTAGCCACGTTATTGAGAAAATACTAAATGTCTAGTGACACTAAGACGGACAGACTGTGGTTCCTGCTTGTTTTTTTCATAACATTAGTGGAGACGCCAGCTTAGACAGAGGCATTGAGGTAAATTCAAATCCGATTGGGTAAAAAGAGTATAGGAGGAAAGGGGAGCGGAAGGCAAATGTTAACCAAAACTAAACATCTTTTTGTATTGGCATAACTAACTCAGACTGACCAATCGACTACCAGACACAGAGTTTGTTTGGAATTATTTTTTGTTTTTCAAAAACTACATTTGAATTCTGGTAGTCGCAAGCTTTCCATTGGCCAGTACTAATAGATATTAGCAAAAAGCTTTCAATGCTCATCGCCAGTTGACAAAAACTTTTCTATCAAATACGCTGAGATCAGCTGTGTTAATATAATAAATAAAGAATTAATTCGCAGTCTGGGCAGTGCAGAGGAAAACTGAAGCCATTTCTTTGCAAGTCAGCGTCATTTGTTTATATTTCTTGAAATTGTGGTAAGAATGCTTTATGAATTAATATGTTTATTACAACTGCCAAAGTTAGATACTGCTATTGGGAAAAGTCAAGGACATGCCGGGAGCAGACATTGTTGAGTCCTCACATTGAACTGTATCTAACTGTGGTATATTGTCATGATTTTGTTTTAATATTATTGTATAAGAATATGTTAGTAAGCCTCCGTGTTCCATGAACACTGTTCAACATGCCTGGAGCGTTTATAATTTAAAAAAAGAAGAGAAAATCATACAAAAGGAAATGTGGTTACTCCACGTTATTATATTGAGGAAAACTATGTAAACGTACAGTGGCGTATCTGCCATAGAGACCTGAGGTGTGGTCACAGCAAGGTGTGAGTCATATAAACTTAGGGGCGAGTGCACCTGTATGCATGCGAGGCTGACCCCATACCACCATATGTAAATAATAATAATAATAATTGATCAGATATAAAAGGCCAGGGTGTCCTTTTATTGCAGAGGTTTTATTTCCTGTTACCAGCCGGTGACAGGAAACCTGATGAGTGAGTGTAACGCCAACAAGTCTCCTGTAAACTGTTTATGCTTTCAGCAGATAGCTGGAGGAGCTTGTGCGTGTTGAGAGATCTATATTTTCTGCTACTACATACTGAATTATCCTTCTACAAGGAATCCCAGGTGATGTGTTAGCATCTGGGGATATCTGACACTTTCATTATAATAAACTTTGGTATTTCCAATCATACCCAGGAAGTTTATGGGGCGTGATGAAACTACAGCCCCTCCTAACCAGTGACACACACTATTAGATAATAAAGTTGTAAGCTGTGAATATTCCAACAGGAGAGATAGAGTGACTTTATATTTATTGGACAAAGAGTCCACACATTTTAGTTAATCTTTTTTTATGTAAACTATCTTTTCCTCATTTTCAAAGACCTGTCCAAAAGAGATGGCGGGACAGGCAGATTAAATTGTAAAAACAAAATATTCAATTCTAAAGAAAAAACTTAACCACGGTTTTATTCATTTCCTTATAGTGAATTAAAGTGTTTTTGTGTTTATGTACCATCATTATCATTTCTCCCCTAGACATTAGGTACATCATACACCAGACACTAGAGCCAAAATAGTGACCGTGTGAGATCTAGGGAGGTAGCGTTAGGTTCCCTGCAAATACATCATTATCATCTATTAGAGTCAGGGGCCTACATGTGCTTGACCTCACACGGTTAACACAGACACAGATTTCTTTCTTTTAGGTATACCATCATAACCTCCCCAGCAAAGTAAACTTGCTACATATATTGGTAGGCTTGTCCGGGATTCGAATTTCTACTAGTACTACATACATTGGGGTCTGGGTTTTAGCATTAACAACATTCTATTTTCCCAGGGAATCCCCATAATTAATATTGCCCAAGATTTGGGAATTTAATGAAGTGTCAGAACCTGGAATTAATTAAGTAAAATTGCATTTATTTTAGAAATTTAGTTAGAACATTTTGTATTTATCAGATGGCAGATTTGGCCAAGTTTCGCTCTGTGGCTGTGCAGACTGCCAGAGTAATGAATATGGAGAGTCAAGTCTTGATTGACTATGTCACCTCAGAATGTGATAAATTTATTGTTAGGGAAGAACATAGGTTAGCGGAGGAAAGGAAAATACAGTTAGAAGAGGCTAGGGAAATTAAAAGGTTACAAATTGAGGCTGACAAGGAGGCCAGAGCCTTAGAGGCTGATAGAGAGGCTGAGATCAAGAGGCTCCAATTTGAGGAGAGAAAATTGGAAGCAGAAGAAAAACGACTGCAAAGGGAGGCAGAAGAAAAGAGATTGACTGCCGAAAGGGAGGCAGAAGAAAAGAGATTGACTGCCGAGAGGGAGGCAGAAAAAGAAGAAAAGAGATTGACTGCTGAGAGGGAAGCAGAAGATAAAAGATTACAGAGGGAGCATGAGTTGCGATTAAGGGAATTAGAGTTGCAAGGCCTTGCTCCGGACAATGGTCGCAGCCCCTCTACCTCTGATGCTACTGCTAGTCAGGGGGCCTCCAACTCAGCCATGGGGTTCCATCTAGACTATTTTGTAGAAAAGGATGATGACATTGAGTCATATTTGAGCAGATATGAAGTATTAGCCACTACTTATGGGTTAGAAAGAGAAAGATGGGGTGTAAAGTTGTCTCAGGGTCTTCGGGGAACAGCTTATGAAGTGTTTTCCAAAATGAGCAGGGATGACCAAGACAACTATGACATGTTGAAGCAGGCTCTTTTGTTAAGATACGAAAAAAACGGAGAGTTTTATAGAAAGAAATTTAGGAATGCCAGGCTACTGTTGGGTGAGACCTATCACCAGTTCTCCGCCCGGTTAGAAACGTATATGGAGAAATGGGCTACTTTGGGGAAAACACAAGATACTCATAGAACAGATGAGAGAGTCCATGGCTCAAGACATGAGAAAGTTTCTCATGGAACAGGGCGCGGAGAGGCTGGGTGAGATAATTAATGTCGCTGAGAGGTATCAGGCAGCCCAGGCAGAGGTAGCTGGCACCAAAAAGAAACCAGAAGATCATTATAAGGCTCCTCAAAACTATAATAAATTTGACAACAGAGGTAAGCAAAACTTTGATAGGCCTCGAAATGATTATAAAAATAAAACCTCACATTTCAATGACAGAAAGAATGATGAAAGAAAACCTTTTCATCAAGGTAGATTATATTGTAGATATTGTAAGAGGGATGGACATGACATTAAATTTTGTAAAAGTAAACCTGCTGGATTGGCTGCTATGAGAAGGGGGAACCAGGAAGTAAAGGACAAACCTGTTGGACAGCAGGAACCTTATCACCTCCCAGTTTGTGAGGATGTTGTATGCAATGATGTCACCATTAGGTGCCTTTATGATACCGGTTTAGATTTTGATGCTGTCGTGAGCTCGCACTTGGTGAACCCAGATCAGTATACCACAGAAACAGTGGAGATACGAGGGACGGTCAAAAAGTAATGCCTCGTAATTTTTAATTTCATTTAATAGGCAAGAAAACAGATAAAATTCACATTGAAATGTAGCCCCAAGTCTGAACTTCAAAAATTTATTGCTAAATGTAGTCTCCGTTATTTGTTACAGTTTTTGGCCTTCTTCTAACAAGGGCATGTATCCCCGCATGGTTAAAAATTGTGTCCTTTTTCCTAAACCACTGGCGTACGTCGCGTTTAAGGGTCTCGGTGTCCTCAAAGTGATGTCCGCGAAGATCATCTTTCAGTGGTCCAAACAGATGGAAGCCAGATGGTGCAAGATCAGGACTGTAAGGGGGATGTGGTAATAATGTCCATCAAAATTCTGCAATCGCATCAATGGTGCGTTTAGCGGTTTGTGGCATGGCATTATCGTGCAACAGTAGTGCAGTTCTCTGATCTTTTAATGGGTTAAGTCGTCGAAGACGACCTCTAAGCTTCTTCAAAGTTTCAATGTAACGGTCTGCATTCACCGTGTTTCCCTGTTCCAAGAAGTCGAGAAGAATCACACCTTTCTCATCCCAAAACACGGAGGCCATAACTTTCCCTACAGATGGTGACTTTTGAACTTTTTTCTTGTCGGCGATGTTGTGTGATGCCATTCCATTGACTGCCTCTTGGATTCTGGTTAAAAAAAAATGATCCCAAGTCTCATCACCTGTCACAATATTTGATAAAAACTCTTCTCCTTCAGTTTCGTAACGGTGAAGGAGGTTGATGGCTATGGTCTCGCCTTCAGCATTGAGGAATTCTATGACATAACGTTGTTTTAACCGAACGTCTTTGGCTGCCATTTTTAAACTTTTACAGTGGTGCCACCTGTTACTGAAACAGGTTGGTAATGCTATACAGTTCAGAAGAGTGTTTAAGGAATCCTGCTAAGTTTACAAATTGCACACCGATGCAGTATTTACATACATAAAAAATAGGAGGCATTACTTTTTGACCTTCCCTCGTACAAGGGGTGACCAAGGACCTACCACTCATGAAACTTCCCATTGCAAGGATAACAGTGAAAACTCGCTATGTGGAAGGGATAATCAGAGCAGCAGTGATAGACGCACCCATCTACCCTCTGATATTGGGGTGTCGTTATGTCTACTTGGGGAATCCCAAGAGACCTGTGGTCTTGGCAGCCGTCCAGACCCGCTCACAATCCAGAAAGGAAGAAGATGAACCTATAAATACTCATCCAGAGGAGATGAGAAAGGCACAGGCTGAAGATAGGTCACTGAAGCCGTGTTATAAGAAACTCCCAAAGAGCCATACTCCTCCTAATAAAGGAGAATTTTATATGAAGAATAAATTGTTATATAGGAAGGCCGGCACTGGTTCAGCTGGTCACGGACAGCTGGTCCTTCCCAGTTCATATAGGGAAAAGGTGATGGAGTTAGGTCATACTATCCCCTTCAGTGGTCACATGGGGATTAGCGCAACAGGACAGCGTATAGCTTGTCATTATTTCTGGCCAGGGATAACGGAAGATATAAAGAGATATGTAAAATCCTGTCCAGAATGCCAGAGAGTAGCTCCAAAGCATTGGAATGCTCCAGCAACTCTAGGGGAAATGCCCATAGTGGGAACCCCTTTTGAGAGAGTTGCAGTGGATATTGTGGGACCTCTCACTCGGACCAAGAGGAGGAACAGTTACATCCTTACTCTGGTAGACACTTGTTCTATGTGGGGAGAGGCGGTAGCCCTGTCGTCAATCGATTCGAAACATGTGGCAGAGGCATTACTTACTATATTCACAAGGTTAGGATTCCCGCATCAAATCTTGACTGATAACGGCTCACAGTTCAAGGGGAAACTAACAGAAGAGGTTTTTTGGTTGTTTCAAGCCAAGCACTTTCATTGTAGTCCGTATCACCCCCAAGGGAACGGCCAGGTAGAGAGGTTCAATGGGACTCTCATTTCTATCCTGAGAAAGCTGGCACATGAGAAACCTGATACGTGGGACCAATACTTGCCCGCCGCGTTGTTTGCGTACCGGGAAGTTCCACATAATTCAACCGGGATGGCACCCGCAACCCTGTTATTTGGGAGGCCAATAAAAGGTCCATTAGAAGCGTTGTTAAGGACTTGGACAGATGAGAAGGCAGAGGAGACTGTTACCTCATCATATCAATATGTGAACGAACTGACCACTCGTTTAAAAACTAGTTGGAAACTGGCAAATGATAATTTGAGACAAGCCAGGAAAAAGCATGCTGCTTATTATAATAAGAAAGCGAAGGATAGGGAGCTTGCTGTAGGGGAGAAGGTGCTTCTTCTATTGCCCGGCAGCAACAATAAACTTCAGATCGGATGGCAAGGTCCATATACAGTTTTGGAAAAGGTATCCAGAACAAATTATAAGATAGACAAAAAGGGAAAGGAAAAAGTCTATCATGTGAACCTTTTGAAGAAATATCTGGACAGACAAATCCAGGAAGGAACACACCTAATGGCCTTGTCTATCGCAACCGAAATGAAAAATGACCCTCTCACCTCATTTGAATATCCACTGAAAACCAGTGAAACGTTTGCACAGGTGAAGATCAGTAATCACCTGACAAAAGGACAGAGGGAGAAGGTTCAACAGGTCCTTGAGAAACATACAGATGTGTTAACGGATAAACCGGGGCACACAAATTTGTTGGAATATGATATGAAGCTACTAGACCCAGCACCTATCTGTATGAGGCCCTATTCTATTCCTTTCGCTAAGGAAAAAGCTTTGAAAGAGGAGATAGATTATTTGTTACAAGAAGGAATTATTTCTCACAGTGAGTCTCCTTATAGTTCCTGTGTGGTTTTGTTGCGGAAACCATCGGGAGAACATAGACTGTGCATCGATTACAGGAAACTGAATGCTGTCACAGAAGGTCAGGTGATCCATTACCTGATACTACTCAACTATTTGCCAGGCTGAACAAGGCAAAATATTTTTCTAAGGTGGATCTTAGCAAAGGCTATTACCAAATTCCTGTAAAGCCTGAGGTTCGACCTTATTTAGCCTTTAGCACCTCGGAAGGTCATTATGAGTTCAACATGTTACCGTTTGGGTTGAAAAATGCCCCGAGTGTGTTTTCTAGGATGATGCGAAAATTGTTGGATCCCCTGAAAAATCCATGTATTTCGAATTTTATGAATGATATCCTCATTGCTACGGAAACATTTGAGGAACACGTTACCTCTTTGAATATGCTGTTTGATAGACTCAGAGAGGCTAACCTGACCGCTAGGCCAACAAAATGTTGTATTGGTTGTAAAGAGTTGGAATTCTTGGGACATACTGTACATCAGGGTAGCATGACCCCTGATCCCAAGAATCTGGAAAAATTGAAAAGAGCACCTAGACCACAAACAAAGAAAGATGTGCGATCTTTCGTCTCGTTGTGCGGGTTCTACCAAAAGTACATCAAACATTTTAACTCTATATGTGCTCCTCTGACGGATTTAACTCGCAAAGGTCAACCTGATACAATAAATTGGTCCGCACAGTGTGAATTGGCTTACCAGGAGTTAAAAGAAAAACTCACAAGCAGGCCAGTATTGCAATTGCCTGACTTGAATCAAGAATTTATCGTGAGAAGTGACGCAAGCAATGTGGGCCTGGGCACTACATTGTTGCAAAGGTCCTCCTCACAAGATGGAGAATTGAACCCAGTCACTTATGCAAGCCGCAAGTTGAACAAGGCGGAAAAAATTATTCAACAAGTGAAAAGGAATGTCTAGCTTTGATATGGGCTATAAAAAAATTCCAGATTTATCTATATGGCAGGACATTTGTGGTCCAAACGGATCATTCACCTCTCGTATTCCTGTCACAAGCCAAGCATGAAAATTCCAGATTATTGAGATGGTCATTATTATTACAGCTATACTCATTTCTGATTGAATATATTCCCGGCCCTCAGAACGTCGGTGCAGACTTTTTGAGTAGACATCCTTATGATCATTCATTCATTCATAACCCTCCACTCCCAAAGGAGCATAGGCCTTCAACAAACACATGCCAAGTCCTCCTGTCCCGTGCCATCATCTCAAGTTCTTTCCATGTTCTCCTCATCATTTTCACCTCTGTTTCCAACTCTCTTCTCCATGTACTTCTTGGTCTTCCTCTGCCTCTCTTGCCCTGGGGGTTCCAGAACAAGGACTGCCTTGTAATGCTATCAACAGGTTTCCTCAGTGTGTGTCCTATCCATCGCCATCGTCTTCTTCTCATCTCTTGTTCCACTGGCACTTGTCTAGTTCTTGTCATCAGTTCCACGTTGGTAACCTTGTCATACCATTT
The DNA here is from genome assembly GCA_024509875.1 of Oreohelix idahoensis. Lineage (NCBI taxonomy): Eukaryota > Metazoa > Mollusca > Gastropoda > Stylommatophora > Oreohelicidae > Oreohelix > Oreohelix idahoensis. The sequence goes on from JAMPIV010019664.1 coordinate 236,651, forward strand.
TAATCTATCTATTCTACGCAAGCACCCATTTATGAAAGTCTGTAACTTTTTGGTTGTTGTCTTTGTTGTTCTCCATGTCTCAGAGCCATACAATAGGACTGACTTCACATTTGAGTTGAAGATTCTTATTTTCGTGTTGGATCCGATTTCTCTTGATCTCCATATATTTCCCAATGCAATGAAAGCTCCTCTTGCTTTTTGTATTCTTATTTTGATATCACTGTCTGTCCCTCCAACTTTGTCTATATTGCTGCCAAGATATGTGTACGATTCTACATCTTGTATTGGTGTTTCTTCAAGTTCAACCCTGTTATCATTACCTGCATTTATTCTCATTATTTTTGTCTTTTCCTTGTGTTTTTTCAGACCGAATAGCTGTGACCTCTCATCGAGTGTTTTCAGTTTGTCCTGCATCTGATTACGGTTATGGGACAGAAGAGCCAAGTCATCAGCAAAATCCAGATCATCCAACTGCTTAGTCAGAGTCCACTGGATTCCATTTCTGTTGTGTGTTGTCGATGATCTCATAACCCAATCTATTGCCAGCAAGAAAAGAAATGGAGACAAGAGGCATCCCTGTCGCACTCCTGTTCTTATCCCAAACGGTTCTGTAAGCTGTCCTTCGTGAAGAACTCTGCATGTCATGTCTTCATATGTTTTCTTTATTAAATTAATGATCTTCAGGGGAACTCCATAACGCCTCATCAATTTCCAAAGTGATTCTCTGTCTACACTGTCAAATGCCTTTTCGTAGTCCACAAATCCGATGTATAGTGGTGAATTCCATTCCAGACTTTGTTCAACTATTATTCTCAAAGTGGCTATCTGGTCTGTACATGATCTGTTTTGTCGAAAACCTGCTTGTTCATCTCTCAGTTTCTTGTCTATGGACTCTTTTAATCTCTCAAGGATAATCCTGTTTAATACTTTTCCTGGCACTGATAGTAACATTATTCCTCTATAATTTGTGCACTCTTGTAAATTTCCCTTCTTAGGCAACTTAACCAGATATCCTTCCTTCCATTCTGTTGGTATCTCTTCCTTTTCCCAGACTTTACCAAGTAATTTATATAACATCTCTGTAGCCGTGTCGATATCTGCTTTGATGGCCTCTGCTGGAATGCCATCAGGTCCAGACGCTTTTCCCTCTCTTATCCTTATGATGAAGATCAGAAAAACACGTAAGACTTCATTTGAGCTAAGTTATCTCCCAGATTATAACCTGCAAATGAATGCATGTTTTAGGACGGGAGGTGTGTAGTAAAATCTGCGAGATAATCGCTCATTTCAGTAAGATTTTAGTCATATAATGATAATAAATAACCCGCCCGTAGGTGTCTGACTATGATCCTCTCACACGCCAGCATCGCGCTGAATTTTGTGCCATGGTAATGCTTAGAAACGATCCCGCCATATAAACCTACTCGCTTTCCTTGTGACGTACATTTTAACATTTTGCCCGATCTGATAGAGACTGCGGCAAGACTTATAATTAACGATCTTACAGAAAGGTGCCACCAAGTTACTGTCTGAATTAACGTAATATTTTAACTTTAACGCCTGTAATAGTAGTAATCCTTACAAATTTTGGTAGTGTACCACGAGACAACAGAAATAATTAACGCCAATTCTAACACCCGCCGCGCAAAATCCCGCTTCGCTTGACACGTTGTTCCATGCATATATACACGCTGTGGGCAAAGCCAGCAGAGGCAAACACGCAGACAAATTTTTATTTCCTCCTAGCGGTAGTATTTCTGACGTCATGCAAACAAGTTAGTTATTTGGAAAAAAATGCTAGAGAGAGATGAAGGAGGGTGGAAGATGGCCGACTTGTGTAAAATTTTTATTTGACGATTGACAGTGACAAAATTGAAAATCTAAACCATAATGAAACTGACCATAAAAATCATATGGTAGTATAGCTTAGAGTCCCCTGAGCAAAAATGTGTTTTAAAAAATATGGTAGTCCAAGTATTAGCCAAGTTATTGAGAAAATACTAAATGTCTAGTGACACTAAGACGGACAGACTGTGGTTCCTGCTTGTTTTTTTCATAACGTTAGTGGGGACGCCAGCTTAGAGAGAGGCATTGAGGTAAATTCAAATCCGATTGGGTAAAAAGAGTATAGGAGGAAAGGGGAGCGGAAGGCAAATGTTAACCAAAACTAAACATCTTTTTGTATTGGCATAACTAACTCAGACTGACCAATCGACTACCAGACACAGAGTTTGTTTGGAATTATTTTTTGTTTTTCAAAAACTACATTTGAATTCTGGTAGTCGCAAGCTTTCCATTGGCCAGTACTAATAGATATTAGCAAAAAGCTTTCAATGCTCATCGCCAGTTGACAAAAACTTTTCTATCAAATACGCTGAGATCAGCTGTGTTAATATAATAAATAAAGAATTAATTCGCAGTCTGGGCAGTGCAGAGGAAAACTGAGGCCATTTCTTTGCAAGTCAGTGTCATTTGTTTATATTTCTTGAAATTGTGGTAAGAATGCTTTATGAATTAATATGTTTATTACAACTGCCAAAGTTAGATACTGCTATTGGGAAAAGTGAAGGACATGCCGGGAGCAGACATTGTTGAGTCCTCACATTGAACTGTATCTAACTGTGGTATATTGTCATGATTTTGTTTTAATATTATTGTATTAGAATATGTTAGTAAGCCTCCGTGTTCCATGAACACTGTTCAACATGCCTGGAGCGTTTATAATTTAAAAAAAGAAGAGAAAATCATACAAAAGGAAATGTGGTTACTCCACGTTATTATATTGAGGAAAACTATGTAAACGTACAGTGGCGTATCTGCCATAGAGACCTGAGGTGTGGTCACAGCAAGGTGTGAGTCATATAAACTTAGGGGCGAGTGCACCTGTATGCACGCGAGGCTGACCCCATACCACCATATGTAAATAATAATAATAATAATTGATCAGATATAAAAGGCCAGGGTGTCCTTTTATTGCAGAGGTTTTATTTCCTGTTACCAGCCGGTGACAGGAAACCTGATGAGTGAGTGTAACACCAACAAGTCTCCTGTAAACTGTTTATGCTGTCAGCAGATAGCTGGAGGAGCTTGTGCGTGTTGAGAGATCTATATTTTCTGCTACTACATACTGAATTATCCTTCTACAAGGAATCCCAGGTGATGTGTTAGCATCTGGGGATATCTGACACTTTCATTATAATAAACTTTTGGTATTTCCAATCATACCCATGAAGTTTATGGGGCGTGATGAAACTACAACCAGTGACACACACTATTAGATAATAAAGTTGTAAGCTGTGAATATTCCAACAGGAGAGATAGAGTGACTTTATATTTATTGGACAAAGAGTCCACACATTTTAGTTAATCTTTTTTTATGTAAACTATCTTTTCCTCATTTTCAAAGACCTGTCCAAAAGAGATGGCGGGACAGGCAGATTAAATTGTAAAAACAAAATATTCAATTCTAAAGAAAAAACTTAACCACGGTTTTATTCATTTCCTTATAGTGAATTAAAGTGTTTTTGTGTTTATGTACCATCATTATCATTTCTCCCCTAGACATTAGGTACATCATACACCAGACCCAAAATAGTGACCGTGTGAGATCTAGAGAGGTAGCGTTAGGTTCCCTGCAAATACATCATTATCATCTATTAGAGTCAGGGGCCTACATGTGCTTGACCTCACACGGTTAACACAGACACAGATTTCTTTCTTTTAGGTATACCATCATAACCTCCCCAGCAAAGTAAACTTGCTACAGTAATAAATCATATATTCAGAACAAACCTCAGATCTGGAAACAATGATGCGAATAAGTGTTCTCTCATCTGTGCCCAAACCTTTCATGCCATCTCGAAGCTTCTCAGCAAAAAACATAGGACGACTCCTGATATTCATCACTGCAAAAAACAAAATGGAAACTGACTTACAATTTAACGAATCAATGTTCCAGTTCCATGAAATGTATTTTTGCATTAAGTAAGGAAAATAAATTTGTGCAAAGTAAACTAAATTCTTCTTTCTGGCTGATAAACAAGGATGTCACTGCCTCTCTATTTAACACAAAGCTAATTTTTGTTTGTTTCTGAACTGATCAGCAATTATAATTTTAATACTGCTCATTCTGTTTTGAGTCATGTGTATTTTGTGTGGGCTCTAATGAGATACAGAAAGAATAGGGACAACCACTCCTACGGCATGTCCTACCAGGCAACTAATATGAGGTTGTGCATGAGGCTGGCAAACTCATCACATAAAACAAATACTACAGAAAACAACCACTGCAAGCACACCTGTATGCTGGGCTCGGGATTCCTGCCAGGGGACTAGCTACAGTGGTGGCTCTATGCTTCATACTGGGCAAAAAGGAAAATGATGATTTTCTTTTGAACTAACCACTGAGAATGGTTTAATACTGCCAGTTCTAATCTCCGCTGACCAGTGTGATTCGCTTGCACAGCTAGGCGGGGTTGTCGCACGGAAGGTCCTGGGTTCGAGTCCTGGGTAAGCCACTCACTTCTGTTGTTTTTCTGTTGTCTATTTTTCTACTTCTTTATTTCTTATGAGTGCCTGAAAACACCTTTATGTTTGTCTAATATTTATTTACAGCGCATTTATAAAGTCAAAATAGCACAACAATGAAAATTGGGATTAATCTATATTAGGATAATTGATATTCTCCTGAATCTAAATATGTCAAAATCATTTGTCAGAACACATTCTAAGTAGGTATATGTTGATTCTGTAAATTCTATTTTCTTAAGAAATTGTGCTTTTCCTATGAAGAAAATCAAGATTTTCTCAGAACCTTGTTTTATGTTCCTATTGTTTTTATAACTCGCATATTTTTTAGTCGATCAGTACGAAATTTGACACAAATACATTCCATTAGATAATAAAACTGTTTTCAGATAAGATTTTTGATATCTTATCAACATTTTGAATTATTACACATATTGTTGTAAAATTTTGAAAAAAAAAATGGTTACTATTTTTAGATACAAATTTTAAAGTTCTATATTTCAGGATCTACTTAAGTTATCTAAAATCTAATCTGAAAAAAAGTGTACAAATACAATGATGAGCTTCCATTTCAAATTTGGTGCTCTTAACTCAATAAATAAAAAAAAAGCCTTACGAAATTGAAATATTGGGATTCAAATCCAACATGGCCACCATTTCCATGGCAACAAATAGGATTATACTATCACAAGTGTAGCTATTACTGTTATATATCAACCCAGTGCATTTTTATCGAAATCCCAGATATTTGTGAAAATAGCATTTTACTGTAGATTCTCCCTTTAATATTGCCATTCTCTCCTGCACTGACCAGCAATGATAATTTAATAATGCCCATTCTCTTTGAGCTGACCTGTGGTCATAGTTTGATTTTGTCATTATATTTTTGAGCTGTCCAGTACTTATAGTGTAATTCTGCCCATTCTCTTTGGTGGTCATAATCATCTTTGTTTATTCTCTACTCTTTGTGCTACATCACCTTCATCAAAATCTTTTCTAATTCTTTAGCTTCTCAACCTCCTTGGACATTTTCCTCTTAACAATTTAACCCTTGTCTGTGGCTCTCTTCTGGACTGGGAACATTCTAAGCACCAGATAAATCAATAAATGAATAAAAGAAACAAAGATTACCTATTGCTCTTAAGCCTCTCTTAAAGTCTCCAGATGTTTCTCTGTCCACACTGTTTAGTATATCTCTTTGTGTTATCTGATAAACAAAAATATAACATATAACAGGTATAAAGCAGTGACAATTGGTTCAGTAAAATAGTAGACATATTACCAGTTTATTGCTTAATGCTCCACAATTTACAGGGTGTTCCATAGGTTTGGTTAGGGCCAATGAAAGTGATGAAGTGACAGTTAATACACCCTGAATATGTGTGTAAAGAAATAACTCTTTGAAAACAAGTAAATGCAGAGATATTTGTCATCTTTGTACTTGTGTATGCAAATGAAGCTAAGATATTAAACACTGAGCTAGAACAAAACAAATGAAAACTGGGTGTATTAGCAATTTACCTGGCATACAATAGTGGGTGTACATTGTAAGTGATGCCTGTCGGGAACATTGTAAACAGACACTTAGGTAAAGGATCCCGTTACACGCCCATAGTAGCATATTGGGAATATGGTGTTAGGCCCATATTTTCTTGACCATCAGCACACTAGGGGGTGATGTGGTCAGCATCATGCCGGCCGCCTTAACCTTCCCAGAGTTGCTCTGGTACCCAATTCATGAGGCTGGGTCTATCCCGGAGCCGTTTGCAGTCTAAAAAATCCCACTTCAACTGGGGATCGAACCATGGACCTCCGATCTAGGAAGCCAGTACATTAACCACTGCGTTACCGTGGCTCCCAAACAGACACTTATGCTGCACTAATATTTGCTAACAATCAATAGCCCCCATGGTCTGAAGTCATTGGGATCCTGTTACACGCCCATTGAGGCCTATTGGGAATATAGTGTAAGGCCCATGTTTTCTTGACCATCAGCACACTAAGGGTGATGTGGTCAGCATCATGCCGGCCGCCTTAACCTTCCCAGAGTTACTCTGGTACCCAATTCATGAGGCTGGATCGATCCCGGAGCCATTTGCGGTCTAAAAAATCCCACCTCAACTGGGGATCAAACCATGGACTACAGAGCTAGGAAGCCAGTGCACTAGGTAAGGTCATGTGTCAAGAATATATAGACTATCAAAGAGCACCCAACAATGAACAGCCTCTGACAAAAGGTAGACCAAAACACATGTTCTTCTTTCTCACTGTTTTCTCCTTATGGAAACGTGCATTTCATATACTCTAAAAATTGTATTTTCTGTAGCAATGTCTGTGTGTATTGAGATTGCACAACCTCAAATAAGTCGCTTCTTGTGACATGGGGTTTTTTTCTGAAACCATTCCTAGGTTGTTTTTTTTCCCTTTTAATAAAATAATATCCCGTTCAACCCATGATGGGTTATAATTAGGATATATAATGTGGTTAATTCAATAATTCTGATATCACGATATGGCATCATCTGCCCACTCCACTCAGTTAAAATAGAGTAAATAAAAAGTGTAAAATTGTGTGAATGTATGTGTGTATGCTCTACCCTTTCCATAAAACAACCAAAAAAAAAGAAGAAAAAAAAACTCTCACAATTGCCATGTTGTTAACAAGGGGGAGAAGGGTGGGAAATCTGGTGTGTCAGGGATGACATCTAATCAACCAATCATCTGCCGTCATCAACAAGAATGATGAGACCCCCTTCAGAGTTCCACTTTCTCATCACTGATCCTTATATACTAGGTTTTGCTCGTGTTATATACTGTTTTACTATATTGTGCAGTTCTCTAGGTCCGTCTGTTCTCAAGGTGTGTGGCTGGTCGTTTGATGAAATTGAATTATGGTAGAAGTAGTAGTGGAATAATGGAGCCGCGGTAGCGTAGTGGTTTGTGCACTGGCTTCCTAGCGCAGTGGTCTATGGTTCGATCCCCAGATGAGGCGGAAAATTTTTAGACCACAAACGGCTCCTGGGTCGACCCAGCCCCAAATGGGTACCAGAGCTACTCTGGGAAGGTTAAGGCGGCCGGCGTGATGCCGACCACATCACCCCTAGTGTGCCGACGGTCAAGATAATATGGGCCTAACACCATATTCCCAATATGCCTCAATGGGCGTGTAACGGGTTCCTTTACCTTTACCTTTTAGTAGTGGAATAAAGCATGCAACAAATCTTTTCCTGAATGACCCACTGAATTTGGCTCGTGATAATGGAAGAAGATTTCATTAAGATAGTGAGTTTTAAGGAGAAAGATAGTGAAGAAAATCATCATCATCATCAGCTGCCAATCTCCACAATGAAGGTTGGCTGTAAAGGATCTCCAACGTCTTCTATCTCTTGTCTTGGTGGTGCACTCTGATAGACTCTTTCCTGTCCATCTATTGGTGTTATCTTCCCACTTATAGTGCTGTCTTCCCCTTGCACGTTTGCCTTCAACTCTCCCTTCTATTATGGTCTTCTGCAAGGTGTTATGCCTTTTCATATGGCCAAAGTATTTTAGCTGCCGAACTTTGATCTCCCTCATTAGTTCTCTTTTCATACCTAGATTTTCTAGGACCTCCTTATTTGTTTTCTTCTCTTTCCATGAGATACGCCCCATTCTTCTATTTATCCACATTTCATGAGCCTCAATTCTTTCTTCCAAATGCTTATTCATCGTCCATGTTTCTGCACCATACAGAAATGCAGAACATATATAACACTTTATGATTCTCAGTTTTAATTTGTGAGATAACTGTTTAGATATCAGTATATGTTTCATGTTGTTGAATGTAGCTTTGGCCATTCCTATTCTCTTCTTGGTTTCTGTTTCACATCTGCCATCTTCTGTTATTATATGACCAAGATATACGTAGCTCTTGACTTGTTCCAGGATTTTCCCAGTTACGCTTATCTTTAATGTGGGTTTATCGTCTGTTTTGCTAATTATCATAGGTTTTGTTTTCTCAATATTAATGTCAAGTCCATATTCATGACTCATACTGTTCACTTGCTTCACTAGTTCTTGTAACTCCTGTTCGCTTTCAGCTAACAACACGGTATCATCTGCATATCTAAGGTTGTTTATTGACCTTCCACTGATGTTCAGTCCTGGTATTTCCTGTATCTGTTTGAAAATATTTTCGGTGTATAGATTAAATAGGCCGGGGGACAGCACACAACCTTGTCTGACACCTCGTTTTATGTCTATGTATGGTGAATAATTCCTTCCAGATCTTACTGTGGCAGTTTGCTCCCAATAAAGGTTACTGAGTATTCTTATATCTTTTCCATCAATACCTATGTCTTCGAAGCATTCAATTATTTTCTCATGATGGACTCTGTCAAAAGCCTTCTTATAGTCAAAGAAACACATGTACATACTTTTTTGGACCTCTGTATATTTTTCTGCTAATATTCTTAGGCAAAATATTGCCTCTTGTTCCACTGTTCCGTCTAAAACCAAGCTGTTCTTCTTGGATTTCGCTGTCTACCTTACTTTTGATTCTTTCCTGTATGATTTTGAGCAGTATCTTAATTGCATGACTCATCAGGCTGATTGTTCTGAAGTCTGAACATTCTGTTGCATTAGGTTTTTTTGGGCAATGTTATAAAAACTGATGTCTTCATGTCGTGTGGTATATATCCTGTATTGTATATATCGTTGCATAGATCTGTGATTGTATCTATACCAAAGCTCTCCAGAGCTTCTATCATTTCAATTTTTATGTTATCCGTGGCTGCTGATTTTCCTTTTTGCATCATATGTATGGCATTCTCTACTTCTGATCTGAGAATGTTTGGGCCTTCATTAGAATCTGGTGATGGTTTTTTACCTCTGTTGTCCTCGAATAGTTCTTTTACGTATTCTGCCCATCTGTTTGATATGTCTTTCTCATCAAGTAATATTACACCATTTTTGTTCTTGATACAGCTTCCTCCTTGTGCAAACCGCGACCTATTTGATAATTTCTTTATTTTTTCATGCATATCTCTTGTCATGTGCTTTGCTTCCTTCTATTTCCTTGCATTTTGTTTCTATCCACCGTTCTTTTGCTTGTCTACACATAGTACGTATGTCATTGTCTATTGTTTTATATTCTGGAGTGTTTTTCGCTTTCTTTCTTTCTGCCATTTTATTCAAGATGTCATCTGTCATCCAAATTTGATTTTTCTTAGGCTTCTTTTTAGGTAAATTTGCATTTGCTGATTGTATGCTTGTTTTTAAGCATTCCCATTTTGTGGTTACTTTTTCTTCTGGGTTTTCTCTTCTATACTGCTCCATACTTTCTGTCAGTAACTGTTGATATTTATTTTTGACGTCGATTAGATATTTTTGTTTTATATCTGGTTGTTTCAGTGCTGATATTTCTATCTGGGGTTCCTCCTGTCTTCTGTTCTTTTCAGCTTTATATTTACTTTGATGACGACCGGATTGTGATCTGAATTTATGTCGGCGCCAGGATGTGTCTTTGCACTTGTGACACTGTTCTTAAATCTATGTTTTATCATGATACAGTCAATCTGATTTCTTGTTACATCTCCTGGGCTTTTCCAAGTGTATAATTTCCTCGGGTGGTGTTCAAAAAAGGTGTTACATATGACCAGCTGGTTTTCTTCACAGAACTGGATAAGTCTGTCTCCTCTATCATTTCTTGTCCCTAATCCATACTGTCCGACTATTTTCCTGTATTTTCCTTTTCCTACTTTTGCATTCATATCACCCATTACTATCAACACATCTGTAGATTTTACTGGTTTAGGTGTGTGTTGTAGCTCTTCATAGTATTCTTCTATTTCTTCCTCGCTGTGATCTTTAGTTGGTGCATAAGTTTGTAAGATTGATATGTCGAATGGCTTTGCTCTCATCTTTAGTAACATCATTCTGTCGTTGTGTGTCCAGTATCCACATACGTATTTTTCTAACTCCTTCCTTATCAACATTCCTACCCCTCTTTCATGTTTTTCTCCTCCTGAGTGTATAAGCGTGTATTGGTCTCTTTTTATGTAGTCTGTATCCAATAATCTTGCCTCTGCAACTTCTAGTATATCGAGTTTCATGTCTGTTGCCTCTAATATTAGATTGTCAAGCTTTCCTTCTCTGTTTAGAGTTCTAACGTTCCATGTTCCTATTTTTAGGCTCCTCCTACTAGTTTTTATTTGGTCTTTCTCAGAATGCTCCCTTTCAACAGAATTTGAGGAACACTCGTCATTATGTACTTCCTTACTCATTAGAGGAGTTGCCTCTTCCCTGTTAATTTTTACAGTAGATTCTTCCCCAGGGGTCAGAGAGTTCTCTACATATTGGTTCTTATCTTGTTGTTGTGATCTCATTACATTCTGTAGGATGTACATGGTAAGGCCCCAATCTCTTCCATGGTGGCTAGCCGTAGTCTTTTTCTATGCCCGACACGCCTCTAGTGCGTCACACACTTTGCTGTTTCGCTTTGTGAGCCGTTGATCTTCTTAGATTCCTTCGCCTCACTCACCGTCTCAGTCTTTGTGTACTAGGGATGGACATTCCCTTGAGTAAGATTACTCCTACTCCACTCATGTAGTTTAGCCAGTCAGCCAAGACTGTTGCCCGGGATGTGGCCACCACCGTACACAAGCGGTATTCGTGGAGCCATACATGAGCTAGATAAAGAGAGGAGAACCAAATAGGATCCTCACTATCCTAAAAAGGACATGGCTGTCTCTCACCATGAGGTACTATCCCTCTCTCTTCATCCTTCATCCCAGTGAAGAAAATACAGCAAGTTAAATCCCTCTTGTACAAGAGAGAAATATAGTGATATTTCCAAAAAGGGATTTTTTTCTGCTGGCCACCCTGAATCTTATAATACGTGTTGATAATAATTAGTAAAATAAGCCCCCATAAAATAGAAAAAAACCAAACAGTCAGATGCATATACTAATCAGCAACAACAGTAAATGTACTTACTATACACTGGGCACAGAAATTGCAGTGAAAATTACAAAGAAAAGTTATTTATTAATGAACAGAAGTCAATAATTTATGCATACTGAATTATGCAAATATTTATTACAATAAATCTGTCCCCCATTTAGTGAAGAAAATGAGTGAATAAACTTTTAATGTATTCATTCATAACCCTCCACTCCCAAAGGAGCATAGGCCTTCAACAAACACCTGCCAAGTCCTCCTGTCACGTGCCATCATCTCAAGTTCTTTCCACGTTCTCCTCATCATTTTCACCTCTGTTTCCAGCTCTCTTCTCCATGTGCTTCTTGGTCTACCTCTGCCTCTCTTGCCCTGGGGGTTCTAGAACAAGGACTGCCTTGTAATGCTATCAGCAGGTTTCCTCAGTGTGTGTTCTCTCCATCGCCATCGTCTTCTTCTCATCTCTTGTTCCACTGGCACTTGTCTAGTTCTTGTCCTCAGTTCCACGTTGGTAACCTTGTCATACCATTTTAATCTATCTATTCTACGCAAGCACCCATTTATGAAAGTCTGTAACTTTTTGGTTGTTGTCTTTGTTGTTCTCCATGTCTCAGAGCCATACAATAGGACTGACTTCACATTTGAGTTGAAGATTCTTATTTTCGTGTTGGATCCGATTTCTCTTGATCTCCATATATTTCCCAATGCAATGAAAGCTCCTCTTGCTTTTTGTATTCTTATTTTGATATCACTGTCTGTCCCTCCAACTTTGTCTATATTGCTGCCAAGATATGTGTACGATTCTACATCTTGTATTGGTGTTTCTTCAAGTTCAACCCTGTTATCATTACCTGCATTTATTCTCATTATTTTTGTCTTTTCCTTGTGTTTTTTCAGACCGAATTGCTGTGACCTCTCATCGAGTGTTTTCAGTTTGTCCTGCATCTGATTACGGTTATGGGACAGAAGAGCCAAGTCATCAGCAAAATCCAGATCATCCAACTGCTTAGTCAGAGTCCACTGGATTCCATTTCTGTTGTGTGTTGTCGATGTTCTCATAACCCAGTCTATTGCTAGTAATATATGAATGTATGATAGTATTTTATACAAATGCTAGAGTGAGTTGACTGGAAATAAGGAGAGTGAGTGCCAATAAATGTTCATCATCATTATGTGTAGAAGAAATGTGGGTTCCAGTGCAGATATAGACTTAGCTTTCCATTGTTGAATCTGCCACTGTTTTATGGTTGTAGTTTTGTGATGTCAGACAGGCCACTGTGACTATACTCCGCTAAACGTTCATACGTAAACTGAGGTCATCCACTGACTCGGAAAATATGATCAGGCCTTGGGTAGCCAGGCTCTTCCCTGTCTTCTTCTTCTTTGATCCATAGCCACCAACCGTCAAAGCAGTCAGTGGTCATCACGCCTGGTGGCGTCTTGTAGGGCAGCAACAAATTGACTCCACTTTGTTCGGTCGGCGGCCATCCTTCGTACAGTGCCCCAACTCTGGTTCATTCTTTGCATCTCTGCCTCCACAGTTCTCCGCCAAGTTGTTTTTGGTCGGAATCTCTTTCGCTTTCCTTCGGGTGTCCATAGCATAGCTGTTCTTGTAATGGTATCAAGGTCCCTTCTGAGGATGTGGCTAACCCAGCTCCAGCATCTGCCAGCTATGATGGTGTGCATGATCTCCTGGTTACTCCGAATAAGTAATTCTTGGTTGCTGATGGTGTTCGATCTTCCCCATAACCTGTGGATAAATGGAGATCTTGTGTCTTTCCTGGTGCCAATTAGGGTGCCAGGGATGACAGTTCTTCCGTAGCTAAGCGTTGGTGCCATTCAGAATGTCCTGGGTTGGATTCTCCGGTAAGCCTTTCACTTCTGTAGTTTTTCTGTTGTCTGGTTTTCTACTTCTTTATTTTTCACGAGTGCCTGAAACATACCTTTATGTGTGTATTATTTATTTACTGTTTACAAGCCTCAGTTTTCCCTCTTAATTTATTTAAAGTGAATAGTGGAGAATTGTTTGTTGAGAGTTTTGCCTTCTTATGGCTAGGCACATACTTTTCAACCTAGACTAAAGTCCATTAGTTATATCGGAGCGCTGTTTGCCATTCAAAAATATGTGAACTCTTTTTACTGAAGTGCTGTGTTGATAAACTGTAAGCCCTGAAAAGGACTACTAGTATTTATTAGCTAGCATGAAGTAGCCCTGAAAAGGACTGCTAGTCTGATCAGCGTTGTCAGATACTAAGTCCTGAAAAGGACTAACATTACCTATCTGCTAGCATGATGAACCCTGAAAGGGACTACGAGCTACACCAGTGTTGCCCATACCTCCTCAGTGTTCAGTGAACACCGGATGTAGTAGTAGTGGAGAACTACATTTTAGCCATAGTATTAAAGGCTTTTTGCACACAGACTTTTTTCAGCAATTAGTTTGCCATATGCAAGCATTTTGCATTTTGTGCTACCGAATAAGACTTTACAATTATTGTGGACAACGAGGTGAGAGTTATGATTTCTGGCTGTGCCGAAAGTCCGTTCTACCCTACACTTAATTACTAATGAAGACCAGCGAGGACGTCTTAAAGCGTTTAGTGTGAGAATTTAGTGTGTGTGAGAATTTAGTGTGAGAATTTAGTATGTGTGAGAGTTCAGTGTGTGTAAGAATTTAGTGTGAGAATTTGTGTGTGTGAGAATTTAGTGTGTGTGAGAATTTAGTGTGTGTGAGAATTAAGTGTGTGTGAGAATTTAGTGTGAAAATTTAGTGTGAGAATTTAGTGTGTGTGAGAATTTAGTGTGAGAATTTAGGGTGTGTGTGAGAATTTAGTGTGTGTGAGAATTTAGTGTGTGAGAATTTAGTGTGAAATTTTAGTGAGTGTGAGAATTTAGTGTGTGTGAGAATTTAGTGTGTGTGAGAATTTAGTGTGAGAATTTAGTGCGTGTGAGAATTTAGTGTGAGAATTTAGTGTGCGAGAATTTAGTGTGTATGATAATTTAGTGTGAGAATTTAGTGTGTGTGAGAATTTAGTGTTAGAATTTAGTGTGTGTGAGAATTTAGTGTGTGTGAGAATTAAGTGTGAGAATTTAGTATGTGTTTGAATTTAGTGTGTGTGTGTGAGAATTTAGTGTGAGAATTGAGAGTGTGTGTGTGTGAATTTAGTGTGAGCATTTGGTGTGTATGAGAATTTAGTGTGAGAATATAATGGGTGTGAGAATTTAGCGTGTGTGATAATTTAGTGTGAGAATTTAGTGTGTGTGAGAATTTAGTGTGAGAATTTAATATGTTTGAGAATTTAGTGTCAGAATTTAGTGTGCATGATAATTTAGTGTGAGAATTTAGTGAGTATGAGTATTTAGTGTGAGAATTTAGTGTGCATGGTAATTTAGTGTGCATGAGAATTTAGTGTGAGAATTTAGTGAGTATGAGTATTTAGTGTGAGAATTTAGTGTGTGTTAGAATTTAGTGTGTGTGAGAGTTCAGTGTGAGAATTTAGTGTGTGTGAGAATTTAGTGTGTATGAGAATTTAGTGTGTGTGAGAATTTAGTGTGTGTGTGAATTTAGTGTGTGAGAGAATTTAGTGTGTGTGGGAATTTAGTGTGTGTGAGAATTTAGTGTGTATGAGTATTTAGTGTGGGGGGGGGTGAGAGTTTTGTGTTAGAATTAGTGTTGTGTGATTTGTTGGAGAATTTAGTTTGTGTTGAAATTTAGTAAGAATTTAGTGTGTTTGGGGAGGGGAGTGTGTGAGAGAATTTAGTGTGTGTGAGAATTGTGTGTGTGAGAATTTAGTGTGTATGAGAATTTAGTGTGTGTGAGAATTTAGTGTGTGTGAGAATTTAGTGTGTGTGAGAATTTAGTATGTGTGAGAATTTAGTGTGTATGAGTATTTAGTGTGTGCGAGAATTTAGTGTGTGTGAGAATTTAGTGTGTGAATTTAGTGTGAGAGTTTAATGTGTGTGAGAATTTAGTGTGTGTGAGAATTTAGTGAGAATTTAGTGTGAGAATTGTGTGTGTGTGTGTGTGAGAATTTAGTGTGCAAATTTAGTGTGTGTGAGAATTTAATGTGAGAAGTTAGTGTGTGTGTGTGAGAATTTAGTGTGTTTTGAGAATTTAGTGTGAGATGTTTATGTGTGTGAGAATTTAGTGTGTGTGAGAATTTAGTGTGTATGAGAGTTTAGTGTGAGAATTTAGTGTGTGTGAGAATTTAGTGCATGTGAGGATTTAGTGTGAGAATTTAGTGTGTGTTAGAATTTAGTGTGAGAATTTAGTGTGAGAATTTAGTGTTTGTAAGAATTTAGTGTGAGAATTTAGTGTAAGAATTTAGTGAGAGAATTTAGCATGAGAATTTAGTGTGTTCAAGAATTTAGTGTGTGTGAGAATTTAGTGTAAGAATTCGTGGTTTAGCTGCGGTGCAAACTGTCTTTAAAGTTAATTGCCGTAACCAACCATATTCTGTGATGGGTGAGATAATTATGAGGAATAAACGATTTACCGTACCAAGTTGTTTTTTTCGACATATAAGAGATAATTATTCTTTCTTTTCAGAATGAAGCAAATTATCGGTCGCTACTTTTTGCGACAAGGTGTTTATATTATTCTATACTAAGAAAAAAAAACTGCAATGATTATGAGACTATAATGATTACTAGAGTTATGAAGTTTACCTTGACATACTCATCCCATATAGCCCTTAGTTGGTAGTAGTCCCTGGAGGAGAAAATCCTGTTAAACGTCTCCTCATCTGTCCCCCATTTAGCTTCTCCTGCCTTATACAGTTGCTGTGCTTCATTCTTTGCTTTGACTGGGTCACTCAGTTTTGTATAATTGACTTCAAACATTCCTGAGAGAATAAGACCATGTGGTTGCCATGGTTTGTGATTACTGTAGTAAAGTTTATTCAAATAAACAATCATTGTTAGCAGCACTATAGATAACTATCCCTCCTCTTGTGGCTTGATAATCATTTACTGTTAGAATGTTCATATGCATTTTCCAGATCTTTTGGTTAATCTCTCCATGCACGTTTTCTTTGTCTATGCAACTCCTATATTTCTTTAGTTGTTGTGTCACAATGTACATTAGTGAATTAATTATGCTGCCTCTGGCTATCAAATTAAATCTACAAGATTCTTTATCTTACTTTCTTTTTAATTTTTTACGTCTTTCTCATTTTCTTGTCAGTTGCTGCTCACTATTTTAATGCTTAGTACAGACACTAGTTTTGCAATAAACCTGAAACTGGACTAAGCGAAGGACAAAATGATATGTTTATGACTTCTGCAACATGACAACACAAACATTTCAAATGATCATTATTATCACAAGCATATTTTAAAAATTCAAATCTATGTACCGGTACTGTGCTTTTGTTAAACACCATGTCATTCTGAATTCTTTGAATACTTTCATTTAGGCTAACAGAGTGGTTAGAGTGCTGGTCTCTCGGGCAAAGGTGCTGGTTTCAAATAACGGTACCGACATGCTCCAATCTACCCAGCTGTAAATGGCTACCTGACCAGAGTCAGGGAAGGAAAAAGCAGCAAGAAAGGGAACTGGTCATCCCACCTTCTCGATGCTGGACCTAGTATGGTGAAGTCTCTAACACTTCCATTCCCCTATGGTAGTATCTGCTATGGGACTAACTATTTCTATTTTACATTAACTTGCTTCAATGCAGATTGTGATATTTGAAGTTCTGTTTATAAAACATTTGCTGCTTCAAGCATTTTGTAAGGCTTGTAAAAATTAAAACCAATGATTAATGTATTGAATTAATATCTACTTCTGAGCGTCACCAAGAGCTGATACCCAGTGACAGTGGATCAAAGTCATCCTGCTTTTTGGTATGTTTTAACTTGTCATAAAACTAATAATGTATCTTCATTTAATGATGATCAAATCAGCGTAATTTCTGTTTTTATCTTCTAGCCTTCCCCCACACATACAATTTCTTTCCTTAGTATTAAAGTTGATTAACAAAAAATACAAACTGGCTTTATAATCAAATGGTTTTACCTGGACGTTAGTACCTGTTTAATTCTCTGTTCATTTTTTATAATTGGGTTCCACAAGATTCATGTCATCATTTTGTATTTTTTCTTTCATTCACATTCATATATTCATGGGACCGAAGATGCAGCTAGAGAGATGCATGCAGTCAGTGACTCATAGCTTGACTGCTTGCGTCAGGGTCAGCAACCAAGGCTGATCAAGACCCTACTTTACCTCCAAGTGGTGGTCCTGGAAACAGGCTGCACCACTGCAGTCTGGCTGAGAGAGAAGGGATCGAAGTTGGAAGGCAAACCCGGTCCCAAAAAATGCCGTGCTGAAGTCGGATGTGTCGGCCGAAAGGTGCAAATATCGCAGCTTTGCTGTAAACGGACACAACGCAACCAACGTCCTTTTCAGGGCGAACGAGGAAGAAGATATTCATATAATGAGTGTCAATTAAGTTTGTGTGCATCTACACATAGGCCACATTTGCACACACACAAATCAGTATAACCAAACACGTACTTCATTTGAATCTACAAAGTAAGAGAAGGGTTGGGAGATCAATGAAAATCTAGAGCAGTACAGTATATGATGGAATCAAAACAACTGGTATATCTTAAGCAGAACTAAAGAAAATGGCTCAAATTAAAATAAGTGGTGAGCAATAACTACAACCCTAATTCCACATTCAATGAGAAGAATGATGCAATGTGGAAAAATATGGGGAACAATGTAACTACTTTGAAACAAATATACCTAGAGCTTGACAACTCTGCTAACATAAAAATAAAATAAAACAAACAATTCCATGAATAGTGAATAAGATAATAGCATTTTGTCTCGGGCAACAAATTAGATACGGCTCCTAAAATAGCTAATTCTGCTTTGTTTTTTAACAATTCTGGAAAAGGCGTTTGACAGGGTCCCCTGGAGCAAACTTTGGGACTGTTTGGCAAGGAAGAATATTCCAGCACCTCTGATTCATGCTATACAGAGCTTCTACAAGTCTTGCAGAAATTATGTGAGGACAGCAAACCATAAGTCAGAAGAGTTCAGAACCACCACTGGTGTAAGACAAGGTGATATCCTATCACCTTACCTCTTCACACTCCTTATGGACGATGTCATCAAGGCATGTAAGGAGAGAACAAGAAAGTATTCAGTGGGGTACTGGAAGATGAGACAGGTCTATATTTCGGAGCTGGCATTAGCTGATGATGTTGCCCTGATAGCTAAATCAGAGGCACATCTCCAATCCAACCTGCAAGTCTGGAAGGAAGAGCTGGAGAAGAGAGGGATGGTCATAAGCAGCTCTAAAACAAAATCCATGGTGATATCACGAGAAGAAAGAAAACATCAGATTAAGTTGGGAGAACAGGTCCTGGAGCAGGTCGACCACTTTAAATATCTCGGAGCTATTATAGACCGAAAGGGAGGCATCAAAGAAGAGTTGGCCACTCGAAAAGCAGCGGCTGGGAGACTTTTTCAGGCCATAAATTGTGGATTCCTCAGCAAGAAAGAGGTTGGTAAGAAAACGAAGATGGCTGTATACCGCTCCACCTATGTCCCAGTCTTGACATATGGATGCGAGTCGTGGGCAATGACTACAACCCACAAAAGCCAGATCCAAACCTCAGAAATGAGGTATCTGAGGAAAGTGGTTGAAGTAACAAGAAGAGACATGGTCCGCAACCAGACGATCCGTCAAGGCCTAAAATCCCATCCGCTGCAGACCCAAATAGAACAGTCCCAACTAAGCTGGTTTGGCCATGTCTGCAGAATGGGAGAAGATCGGCTACCACGACAAGCATGGGAAACAAAGAGCCAGGGATCCAGACCTCCAGGACGACCCAGAGTCCGCTGGGAGGACAACATTAGACAATCTTTGAAGAACCGAGGACTAGAATGGAACCAGGCCAGGAAGAAGACAGCTGATAGAATGGTCTGGCGCTCTCTCTTCCAAACCTCTACACCTCACGGTAGAAGGGGAACGACTAAGTAAGTAAGTAAGTAAGTTTTTAACAATACAGTAACTTCTTCCCCCCTTTTCTCAGTCTAAATAGAGTAAATCAAAACCAAAATTCTGTATGTGTGTGTGACCTACCTTTCCAAGGAAAAAAATGAACAGAAAAAAACAAAACAAACAAAGTAAAGACTGCCCTGTTATTAACAAGGTGAAGAGGAGTCAGAAAGCCCACGGATGTTTGAGATTACATCAAATCTACCAATTATGTGCCATCATCCACACGAGCACCCCATCAGACTACATCTTATCCTCACACCATCATTGATCTTTATATATTACTTTTAGTTCTTGTTATATACTGATTAACTATATTGTGCAATTCTTTAGGTCTATCTATTCTCAACACCTGTTCCACAGTTATGGATGAAATTGAGCTTTGTAATTACAGATAACAAAATAACTTTGATTACAGTTTAATATAGCTCATTACTTTGTCTCACTTGCACATGGCAGTTATTCTTCTGACATTTACATGTTTTGGTGTTCTTTTTAACATTTACATACAACTTTTATTTTTATTCATGTGCAAACCAAATACTTACCAGTTCCAGTACCATCCTGTGGGTTTATCACTTCCTGCACTGCTTGTTCAAGTCTTTCTTGTGGGATCTCATATCTTTTACCCTAAAAGATATTTTGTCAGATCACAGCTTAGCAGCAAATTTAAAAAAATCAATGCCCTTAACAGTGATTGCAAAATACATCTTTGAATCAAGCCTGGGGCCAACAATGTCTGATGCTTGTCTTGTGTACCATTCTAGAAGTAATTTCCAGGTGCATGTGTAAATAAGAGAGATGAATGTATTTGCTATTCCATTGTGTTAATTTTGATTTGATTTTTAGTCCACGTAAAGGAAAATTGGTGCCTGTCTTATGCATGGGATATTCTGTTCAAACCCATGTGGGTTATAATTTGGGTATATAGTATTCTTTGTTCTATATAACATATTTACATTGGATGCATTTTCTGTGTTGGTTCTTCCAGGCTGCAATTTCTCTGTCGTTTGTCATGGCGTTGCCTAATGTCTGTAGTCTTTATGGTGTATCCCCTCTCATGTTCCTAGGCTAATCTCTCTACACCCTGTTGCATTTTGAGAGGTTTGTAAGTACGTTTGACGATATCTTCCTTTCTGTTTTGCTGCAATTGACACTACCTTAACCGTATTTACTGTACATTTGTTGATTTTTTAGTACAGGTAGTTTTATTTACTTCTCATACTGCTGTGGGGGTGGGGGGAGAGATACTATTTTAGCGCTTTGTTCTTTCTTCATCAATGTCATTGAGCCTGGTTGTTATGTGTTAATTCTTGTTTTGGTAATATAAAATGTGATTATGTTGTGTAGCTCCCTGGGTAGGTCAATTATTAGTACAGTTTCTAGCGATGATGGATGGTGATTTTTATGCTCTCAGGTATTCCATGAGTAGTTTTCTGTGCTGTTCATATTTCTTGCATGTTAGCACATAATGTGCCATGGTGTTCTTCTCCAGACATGTTGCACAGTAGGGGTTTTCCACCATGACATAGCGTATTCCTAGTTGAAGTCTAATCAGCTTTCTATTGCATGGTATTTTTGGTTCTCTAGGTATCTGACACATTCATCCTGCGTCTTTTATCCGTCTATAAGCGTGTCTGCCTTTCTGGCTTTATTTCCAATATTCTGTCTTTTCCTAAGCTATAATATTTTAAATTACACGTTTTATCTCTGTTGTGCCGAACCCTGTGTTATGTGGTTTGGGCTACTTCTTCATGTTCTTCCATACTTGTTGGCCACATTGTTTCCTTCTATTCCCACGTATGAAAGTATCAATGCTAGTAGTACTATGCAGCCTCTATTATTCAGATATGTACAAAGTTGCAGTATTTCTTCTGCTATGTCTGGTCGGCTACGTTCATGTGCATTTCTTAGTGCTTGATGTGCGGATAGTGAGTCGGTTAAGATTGACACTTTTCTGGGGGGAAGGGGGTGGGGAGGGAGTGTGGGGCTTGTCAGTAATTATTGTTAATGTTTTTGCTATTGCCACCATGTCTGCTGTGAAGATAGTGTTTAAGTCATTCCCAGAAGGCTTGTGTGTTAAAAGTTAGTTGGAAATCCATAAAACTGAATAAAAGAGTTGTATTCCATTTCAACTTGTGATTTACCAAGTAACAGTGTAGCATACAGCTTTTAAAAGGCTTTCTCAACTTACATATCTGGCTAGCTGATGGATGCAATAAGTTCATTAAATAAATTGAATATGCATTTTCAAGAAGTTACAAACTGTCATAAACAGGTGCTTGTGTACTAGTGAAGCAAGGGGTGAGGAAAAGATGTTGGCAATGAATAAAAACATACTTTACAAAAAACTAGCTAAAAGCATCACAAGTCTGGTCTCACTATGGAATTCCTAGGGTAAAAAAAAAAATAGAGGAAGATTAAACAACTCATGAGCAAGGGAGATGTTCCTGACTTAAGAAGGATAAAAATACGTTGAAGAGACGGTACGTGATAAGAGGTCTTGGCATGTGTTACTTGTAAGCCAATGTTCCACAAGGAAATAAAAGAAAGAATGAGAAGAAATTATGCATTTATTTCTGCCACAATTCTGCAGTTATTTATTCTGAGTCATCTATTAAAATAAACTTGTTCATTTAGACCAATCACTGACTCATTGTTTGTCTTCAGTCATTTCTGTCTGCTGCTTTATAATCTATGTTGTATTAACTTTTGGTCAGGGACATGTCATCAGCACCTTCAAGCCAATCACGACTTTCTAGCTCTTTAATAGGAAGTGTACTGCAATATCCGGTAGTCTTAGATTTTCCGGTGATTTTAGGACATGGTCCACGTCCTGCTAGGTCAGCTAATATTTTCTAGCCGTTTGTTACAAGTCTGAAATCTGAAGCTAGAGGTCTTAACATTATTTTTATTTTGTGTGTGTTTGTTGTTTTTGTAATGCAAAAGTGCTCCACTGTGTTGGAAGTCTTGTTTCTTTCATTTCTACTGAGTGTGTAATTTATCTCTCGTTTACCTCCTGCTTTCTCTGTTGCAGCATGTGTTATTTATTGTTAACGTCACTGGCGTCAGTGTCACACTTTATAAAATGCAAAAATTAAAATTTTTACAGATGGCAACATGCAATGAAAAAACATTGTTTGAGCACGCTAAAGAATGGTAATAAGCAATTTGCATGAAAGACAAAAAAAAAAAAAAAAAAAAAAAAAAAAAAACAGGTAATACGACATCAATATATTGTTAACAAATAAAAAAACCTTGATTTTAAAACAAAAAATACAAGAAAGTACCATTAAAATTCAAGACTGTCATACCATAGATGCCGATATAAGCAGACGTTTAAAGTCACCACTGGTATCATTCTGTATGTCCTTCTCAAACTGGGAGTCCTTGGCTATACGATTTTTGTGGACAACTGTAATAGCAACAGTACAGGGTGATTGACAAGTCAGTTTCTATTTTGATACTGTTATTTCTTCCCATCCAACTAATTTATATGAAACAAAGGTCAAGGTAAAGGAAACTAAACGCTATTTTATTAGTGTATAAAATGGAATAATATAAACGTCTCAGACCTAAGGGTCTTTTATATTTGGACATGCGCCCTAATATAACCGACTAGGTTGAACGGTGTCGCGCCTCGCCAAAACGAGGCAAAAGTTTTACATTAAAAAAAAAAAGAAAGTAACAGTATAAATAAACGTGAGATCTGACCATTTAAATGCATGGTTTTCATAGCGGGCATGATTTATGCTGCCTGACGCCATTGTATTCATAGCTCTCCGGATCTTTTATCGAAGATTGTCATAGCAGGACTTCTTGTTGTGTTATTCCATTTTCTGCTTCTGATTTTCGGTGATTGTTGAATTAAATGATAGAACCAGGCCAGGAAGAAGACAGCTGATAGAATGGTCTGGCGCTCTCTCTTCCAAACCTCTACACCTCACGGTAGAAGGGGAACGACTAAGTAAGTAAGTAAGTAAGTTGAATTAAATGTCTTGATTATTTTTTTTCGGTTTTGTATTTTCCTTGCATTATTATTGCTCTTCGCCTGTGTTGTTATATTTCACGTATAGTTAGTTGCTTATCCTTTACAGGACGTGGCAATCAACCCCAGCTTTTATTGGCTGTTTGTGATTTTTCTAGGCAGTTTTTTTCAATCAGTAGTTCACATATACCCGATAAATCCGGAGTCGGAGTCCCTAAGGCAGTCTAATGTCGATTCGACATTATTCTGGCAACTCCTGCGACATGGCTGGTACCAAACTGTATCGGCTACTGCCGTTCCTTTGGATCTACCGGCGGTGTGGAGAGGGGGAACATGCTGCATGGGCAACAGCTTGATCTCCATATAACTGTGCCCAAGCTCGCGCCCTGGAGAGGACACTCCAGCTTCACCCTATAGGTGTCGGCAAAACACGGGAAGTAGCAGTTACCGGTTATAAGCATTTTGCCCAATTGGCGTAGGTAGCACACTCCTATATGGCAGCGAGACCTGGACGACCTATGCTAAGCAAGAAAGAAGGCTCAATACCTTCCATTTGCGGTGTCTACGCCGCATCCTCGGCATCTCGTGGAAAGATAAAGTGACAAATGTCGAGGTGTTGTCACGTGCTGGCCTTCAAAGTATGTATACGCTGCTTAGACAGCGCAGACTTCGCTGGCTTGGCCATGTTCACCGCATGGAAGATGGTCGCATCCCAAAAGATATCTTCTACGGACAATTAGCAGATGGCAAGAGAACAGTTGGGCGACCACAGCTGAGGTTCAAAGATGTGTGCAAGAGAGATATGAGGGCACTGGACATGGATCCAGCAACATGGGAGGATGAAGCTGCCGATCGCACTAAGTGGCGATGCTATTTACGGCACCACCTCAGATTGGGCGAAGAGAGACTCACACAAGAAGCAGAGGTGAGGAGAAAACGTCGAAAGGAGCACCAGGAAAATAAGCAGCTGAGGGCTGCCACCTCAGGGGCGCATTCCCATAGTCAGTTATGACTGAAGGGGCTATTAATATTTTTATCATATACCCGGTATATATATATATATATATATATATATATATATATATATATATATATATATATATATATATATATATATATATATATATATATATATATATATATATATTCTTTACAGTTAGGATTGGGGTTGGGGTTAGGGTTAACCTTAACCCCAACCCTAACCCGAAACAATACATAATTAAACGTATTATGTGCGGAGCAAATGCTACGAAACAATTTTAAACATATTGTGGTAAAGTGGGATGATATAAATATTTATAGGGACTTAGTGTACTGACTGAGATCAGCTGTGAAGGTATCTGTATCTAATATGTGTAGTGTTTTACAGATAACCTTACTTACTGCCACATATTTATATCTCAGTCAGAATTATTCTGGAATATTGTGTTGGCAACGTTATATGTCTAGGGTTATGCAAATGATGAAGTGTAAGTCACCACAACAACAACAGATAAACAATTTAATTATTCCACCCCACTTGACAATACTGTGACACTCACAAACAGTCAACACTCTAGAAGACTATCTTAAAAGATTCAATGATAAATTTCAGATATGTACATATGTATTGATTTTCTCTACAATAGTGATCCTGATTCAACTACACAGTGAACCAGGCAATATAATAACATGTAATTTCAAATATTATGTACACAGATATAAATGTGGTCTTTGCATTGACATACAATATTAGTATTCTATGTGTGTGAGTTGTGATGTGGTAATATGAGGTAATACTGGTTTTGTTCTTCAAGATAGATTCTTATTAGACATCATGACTGCATGTGCTTGTGTATGTTTGGAACTAGTATTGGAGATGGTCTCAGTTCCGAACATTAAAACAATTAATTGCCCCTCTTTAATTAAGTTAGTGTCATTTACGAGGGGTACATAGTGTTGAGCTCTTTTGGCCACAGTGGGCTTAACTTTCGTGATGGCGGCAGGCAAGGACTCCTCTGCTCGACTATTCACTGTTTCTGAAGACACCTCACTGGTTACTATAGGGACCCAAGAGTATGTTGTAGCCTCTGGATTCAGCAAACGCTCAGACCAGGTGCGGCTTCAATAACTAGGACCACAGTCCCTGAAACAAGAAGGATGTACCTTCTACTTCAGAACTAATTTATACTATCTGGCTAGACTGAGCACAATACATCACAAACACAGAGTTCAGAGCTTTATTTTTACTGCTATCTTCTTCTGAAGCAGTTTACTCCAGTATTAACCTCCTTAATGGTTACTACGCCTCTGCACTTTCAGCTATAAGTCCTTCCATATCATAAGGTAGGTGTCAGTGTACTATCTGGTAATTCCATGTAGTGTTACTTTTCTCCGACACCTTCTGTTCAGGTTGGAGCACTATATATATTATAGGCCTTGCCTCTTGTTCGCTACTGAACTGCACATATATACAGACATAAATTATCAATGTACATTCAATTTTCATTAAAAAGAGATCAAATATTTCAACCTACCAAAATTCAAAGAAATAAACACAGATACGTTGACTAGCACTGAATGTAGGCACAAATACTGGCACAAATTCCCATCTGCTTATGTTCCAGGCTTTTATTTAGCAAAAATATGAGCTGGCTTCAACGCACTGTTGCTTTATCAAGCTTATTTGAACTAGTGGTCTCGAACTAACGCTATCAATTAACTATATTAACCGACCTAACCAATCAGGCCATCTCTACCCAATCGTTTGAAAAAAAAGTACTCTTACTTCCGTCTCCCTTGACAACAAAAGATAGCATTTATAGTCCGACTAATCGTGTTTAGCCTTACATATCATTCCATCCAATCAATTCAAATGTAACTTGTGGCCTATTTCCGTACAATGGTGGTTTAAAATTCTTTCACTGAGCGATTCTGATGTTTTGGGGCTGTCTGACACCCTCACTATTTTCTTTTGCCTATAATTTATTAATTCCTGGACTATTTGCGTAACACTTAACATATTCTTTGTTAGCAAGTCTTAAGGAATCCAAATATATAAGTTTAATGGAGCTAAGTGGCTGCGTTCAAAATATGTATTTTCTAGGATAGTCGTGTAGTTGTTTTTTTTTTATTTTTTATGTTAGAACCGCCACCTGTCCTGCTGTACTGTCAGACTAATGTCAGGATTTCGGACATAAAACAGTAGAATGTCAGGTTTCCCCAATAAGCGTTTTTCAGGTTTTAAAACCTAACTCTGGGAAGGGTAGTGTTTTTATCACTGTCCGTCTGAAATAAAGTTAGTGCATGTGGCCTTACACGCGTGTTAG
The DNA here is from genome assembly GCA_024509875.1 of Oreohelix idahoensis. Taxonomy (NCBI): domain Eukaryota; kingdom Metazoa; phylum Mollusca; class Gastropoda; order Stylommatophora; family Oreohelicidae; genus Oreohelix; species Oreohelix idahoensis. Next base: position 263,425 of record JAMPIV010019664.1, read on the forward strand.
GGGTGGCATTAATATAGCGAGACGCGTGTTTAGTGTTGCATGCGTTCCTGATTTTCAGCCCTCCCTTCTTTCTATCCTACATCCCTCTGTCGTTCGTTTTCGTAGTGTAATTAATTTAGGTCATACGCAGTGTGCCTCTCAATGTTTTTTTTTTCTTAGAAATGCAATACCCGTTTTAATGTGTTGTGGAAACGCTTGTATTATGCAGTGGCTTGTATTTAACGTGGAAACGTTACAATTTGCAGACAAAGCATAAACAAAGGGGATTTCGAGTACTGTCATTGTGACAGCACTGTTCTTTACCATTCTTCTTCCTTTTATAGAATTTATTTGTTAGGCTTTACATTTACTTTTTAATTTATATATGTGGATTTAGAATTTCACGACAAATCCTCCCCTCTTAAAACAGACGTTATACGTCAGTCTATAATTCTACATACACATAGAGAAATTTATGTCTATGCCTAGTGATTTCTTTGATTTTCATCGCACGGATGGCGGCTTAAAAAATCTGCATCAACGTTTCTCTAATTTTATTTTGCTCATGGATTAATGCAGGTGGGTCAAGTCAAAGTAAGCACTACTGACGAAGGTTGCCTCAGACCTCTGCAATCCAAGAATCCATTTCAGATATGTTACTGTACAGCTGCAAGTGTTACGGCTTGTCTTACTACTGCTTAGCAATCAATATTCACCATTTTTCTCTTCGCTGAGTCTGCTCAACGACATGTCCCGAGAATATTAGATGTTCCTCAATTTGTACGTTATGAGGAGTTGATCTATATGGTGCTATCTGAGTTGTGGAGGGGATCCAATAATTTCCGGATCAGCCTTAATAAACACTCGGACTATCCTCAATTCAAAAGGTAACAATGGAGACACTCTGCTCCTCCGAAATGTTCACAGCCAACAATTTGTCTGATCTCAGGCGGGATTGAATGTGGAAACACCCTTCTAATAATATATTTATAATGTTCTATAATGTGCCGCTCAAATGGAGGCTATATTCACCAACTATAGTTTCGCCTACCGACAATCTGGAGAATTAAGATAATATGTGGGGAAATGAGTTTCTGCATCAGAAATCAATTCGCCCTTAGCATTGCTATAAGATGTGTGGGTTATCTCCATCCAGGGTCCGATCAATAATTTCCCTTGGACGGTGTGGGGTCGGGTGACTACCAATGTCACCAGTGCCCTTTTAATGCTAAGTTAATAGCCATAGTGTGAAGCGCTGTGAGCATTTCCCGAATTGCTCACTCGTCCACTGCCCACTGTTCTTATGTTAACAATTTGTTTCGGTTTTAACTTAGGCGGATCATCTTCAATGTCAATGTCAGCCAGCTCCCTAAATGCGGCTTCAAACTGTCCCTGGGTTGACTGGTCTGAATTTCTATTTTCTCTGGATGCCTTTCTCAGAGTTGCGAATCTAAATATTTTTGGTGAACACTGTTGGGGGAAAGGTGGATACCTATCCTCTATGTCAACCTTATTATTGTTATTTTCCTTGTTAATGTTAGGCCCATATGTTTCAGAATGCTTGGCTGGCATCTGATTATGATTTTCCCAACTTGGGGACTGTACCTTGCTACATTTTTCACAGGCCCCCACAAATTGTGCAATATCAGCAGCTACTTGGGGCCAATAGAATTTTTCTGATGTCCTTTGACGGGTAGTCCCATTTCTCTGGTGTCCACCGTCTGGTACAACATGTGATTTTGCCATCACTTCTTCTCTGTAGGGGGTTGGGAGTACCAACTGTCCATATCCTTTGGGTCCTGCTCCCGCCTTCCTGTGGAGCAGTCCATCCCTCAAGTAAAATTGTCCTTTCTTAGGGTGTGCATGGCTGTTTAGTAATTTGTCAAAGCAAGGTTTTAATGATTTGTCCTTTGCCTGGGCCTTTCTCATCTGTTTATCAGAAAAGGTTAATGGGGGTTCCTCCTCCTTTCTACTAGGGGTCGACCTGACCTGAAGCGTGGCCATTACCACAGGTTTTACAGGGCTTCCTAGAAAAACATATTTACTTCCTAACACCAGCGGGTAATTAGGATCGTCACACACGGCTGCTCTAATCACTCCTTCCACGTACCTTGTCTCTACATTGATCTCGGCTACGGGAAGTGTCATGGTGGATATTCCCTTTACGGCCCCTTGTATCTCCACTTTCTCTGTGGTATACTGTTCAGGGTGCACTAGGGTTGCACTCACAACTGAGTCATATTCTAAACCTGAATCGTAAAGGCACCTAACCTTGGCCCCATTACATGTCACTTCTTCACAGATGGGGGGATGTTGAAGATTTATATGATTCTCTGTCAGTTTCTTCTTCCCCTTGTCCACTGTTATCATGCATGCCGCGTGATATGGAGGAACCTTCCTACCACATTCACTAGTATTATGATTATGCATCCTGCATATTTGACAATATTTTCCTTCCTGTCTGAAGGGTTTCCTGTTATCATATTTCCTTTCATTGAATTGTGGGGTTTTATTTTTATAGTCATTTCGTGGCCTATCAAACTGGTGCTTACCTTTGTTTTGATCTCTATGATCAAATTCATTAAAGTTTTGTGGTGCCTGATAATTGTCTACCTGCCTCTTCTTATTACCTGTTACTTCTGCTTGAGCTGCTTGATACCTTTCTGCAACATTTAGCAACTCACCCAGCCTCTCTGCACCTTGTTCCATGAGAAACTTTCTCAGGTCTGGAGCCATGGACTCTCTTAATTGTTCTATAAGGATCATTTCCTTAAGATCTTGGGTTTTCCCCAGAGAAGTCCATTTCTCCAAGTATGTCTCTATCCGTGCAGAGAACTGGTGATAGGTTTCACCTGACAGTAGTTTAGCATTCCTAAATTTTTTTCTGTAAAATTCTGCGTTCTTCTCATATCTTAACAAAAGAGCCTGCTTTAGCATGTCATAATTTTCCTGATCATCTCTGTGCATTTTGGCAAAAACTTCATAAGCTGCCCCACGAAGTCCTTGAGATAACTTTAAGCTCCACCTTTCTCTCTCTAACCCATATGTGGTAGCTAATAATTCGTATCTATTTATATAGCTCTCAATATCATCGTCTTTCTCAACAAAATGATCTAAATGAAAGTTCATAGCTGAGGTTGAGGCTCCCTGAGTAACCGTAGCATCAGAGGCAAAGGGACTGGCACCATTTTCAGGAGCATGGCCTTGAAACTCCAACTCCCTTAGTCGTAACTCATGTTCCCTTTGTAATCTTTTATCTTCTGCTTCCCTTTCTGCAGCTAATCTCTTCTCTTCCCTTTCTGCAGCCAATCTCTTCTCTTCTCTTATCTGCAACCTCTTAGCCTCAGCCTCAATCTGCAACCTCTTAATTTCTTTTTCAGCCTCTAACCTTCTTTCGGCCTCAAACCTTCTTTCTTCGCGTTCAATAAATTTGTCACATTCAGTAGTGACATAGGTAATCATAACTTGCCCATCTAATCCCAACTCTTTTGCAGTCTGTACAGCCGCAGATCGAAATTTGGCCAGGTCCGCCATTTTATATCAGGTAATTAAATAAAATATCTAACTAAACAATATAATCTGTAATTATATATCCAATAGACAAAACAGGCACCAAGAGCTCAACCTTATTTAATTCCACCCAAGGATACCTTTTAACTTTTTATATTCCCTGAAGTGAATTACCCCCAATATTTATACTAGTAAAGGATTCAATATCCCGGACCGGACCCCAATATATGTGGTAAAGTGGGATGATATAAATATTTATAGGGACTTAGTGTACTGACTGAGATCAGCTGTGAAGGTATCTGTATCTAATATGTGTAGTGTTTTACAGATAACCTTACTTACTGCCACATATTTATATCTCAGTCAGAATTATTCTGGAATATTGTGTTGGCAACGTTATATGTCTAGGGTTATGCAAATGATGAAGTGTAAGTCACCACAACAACAACAGATAAACAATTTAATTATTCCACCACACTTGACAATACTGTGACACTCACAAACAGTCAACACTCTAGAAGACTATCTTAAAAGATTCAATGATAAATTTCAGATATGTACATATGTATTGATTTTCTCTACAATAGTGATCCTGATTCAACTACACAGTGAACCAGGCAATATAATAACATGTAATTTCAAATATTATGTACACAGATATAAATGTGGTCTTTGCATTGACATACAATATTAGTATTCTATGTGTGTGAGTTGTGATGTGGTAATATGAGGTAATACTGGTTTTGTTCTTCAAGATAGATTCTTATTAGACATCATGACTGCATGTGCTTGTGTATGTTGGAACTAGTATTGGAGATGGTCTCAGTTCCGAACATTAAAACAATTAATTGCCCCTCTTTAATTAAGTTAGTGTCATTTACGAGGGGTACATAGTGTTGAGCTCTTTTGGCCACAGTGGGCTTAACTTTCGTGATGGCGGCAGGCAAGGACTCCTCTGCTCGACTATTCACTGTTTCTGAAGACACCTCACTGGTTACTATAGGGACCCAAGAGTATGCTGTCAGCCTCTGGATTCAGCAAACGCTCAGACCAGGTGCGGCTTCAATACTAGGACCACAGTCCCTGAAACAAGAAGGATGTACCTTCTACTTCAGAACTAATTTATACTATCTGGCTAGACGAGCACAATACATCACAAACACAGAGTTCAGAGCTTTATTTTTACTGCTATCTTCTTCTGAAGCAGTTTACTCCAGTATTAACCTCCTTAATGGTTACTACGCCTCTGCACTTTCAGCTATAAGTCCTTCCATATCATAAGGTGGGTGTCAGTGTACTATCTGGTAATTCCATGTAGTGTTACTTTTCTCCGACACCTTCTGTTCAGGTTGGAGCACTATATATATATTATAGGCCTTGCCTCTTGTTCGCTACTGAACTGCACATATATACAGACATAAATTATCAATGTACATTCAATTTTCATTAAAAAGAGATCAAATATTTCAGCCTACCAAAATTCATGGAAATAAACACAGATACGTTGACTAGCAATGAATTCTGGCACAAATTCCCATCTGCTTATGTTCCAGGCTTTTATTTAGCAAAAATATGAGCTGGCTTCAACGCACTGTTGCTTTATCAAGCTTATTTGAACTAGTGGTCTCGAACTAACGCTATCAATTAACTATATTAACCGACCTAACCAATCAGGCCATCTCTACCCAATCGTTTGAAAAAAAGTACTCTTACTTCCGTCTCCCTTGACAACAAAAGATAGCATTTATAGTCCGACTAATCGTGTTTAGCCTTACATATCATTCCATCCAATCAATTCAAATGTAACTTGTGGCCTATTTCCGTACAATGGTGGTTTAAAATTCTTTCACTGAGCGATTCTGATGTTTTTGGGGCTGTCTGACACCCTCACTATTTTCTTTTGCCTATAATTTATTAATTCCTGGACTATTTGCGTAACACTTAACATATTCTTTGTTAGCAAGTCTTAAGGAATCCAAATATATAAGTTTAATGGAGCTAAGTGGCTGCGTTCAAAATATGTATTTTCTAGGATAGTCGTGTAGTTGTTTTTTTATTTTTTATGTTAGAACCGCCACCTGTCCTGCTGTACTGTCAGACTAATGTCAGGATTTCGGACATAAAACAGTAGAATGTCAGGTTTCCCCAATAAGCGTTTTTCAGGTTTTAAAACCTAACTCTGGGAAGGGTAGTGTTTTTATCACTGTCCGTCTGAAATAAAGTTAGTGCATGTGGCCTTACACGCGTGTTAGGGGTGGCATTAATATAGCGAGACGCGTGTTTAGTGTTGCTTGTGTTGCTGCCTTTCAGCCCTCCCTTCTTTCTATCCTACATCCATCTGTCCATTCGTAGTGTAATTAATTTAGGTCATACGCAGTGTGCCTCTCAATATTTTTTCTTAGAAATGCAATACCCGTTTTAATGTGTTGTGGAAACGCTTGTATTATGCAGTGGCTTGTATTTAACGTGGAAACGTTACAATTTGCAGACGAAGCATAAAACAAAGGGGATTTCGAGTACTGTCATTGTGACAGCACTGTTCTTTACCATTCTTCTTCCTTTTATAGAATTTATTTGTTAGGCTTTACATTTACTTTTTAATTTATATATGTGGATTTAGAATTTCACGACAAATCCTCCCCTCTTAAAACAGACGTTATACGTCAGTCTATAATTCTACATACACATAGAGAAATTTATGTCTATGCCTAGTGATTTCTTTGATTTTCATCGCACGGATGGCGGCTTAAAAAATCTGCATCAACGTTTCTCTAATTTTATTTTGCTCATGGATTAATGCAGGTGGGTCAAGTCAAAGTAAGCACTACTGACGAAGGTTGCCTCAGACCTCTGCAATCCAAGAATCCATTTCAGATATGTTACTGTACAGCTGCAAGTGTTACGGCTTGTCTTACTACTGCTTAGCAATCAATATTCACCATTTTCTCTTCGCTGAGTCTGCTCAACGACATGTCCCGAGAATATTAGATGTTCCTCAATTTGTACGTTATGAGGAGTTGATCTATATGGTGCTATCTGAGTTGTGGAGGGGATCCAATAATTTCCGGATCAGCCTTAATAAACACTCGGACTATCCTCAATTCAAAAGGTAACAATGGAGACACTCTGCTCCTCCGAAATGTTCACAGCCAACAATTTGTCTGATCTCAGGCGGGATTGAATGTGGAAACACCCTTCTAATAATATATTTATAATGTTCTATAATGTGCCGCTCAAATGGAGGCTATATTCACCAACTATAGTTTCGCCTACCGACAATCTGGAGAATTAAGATAATATGTGGGGAAATGAGTTTCTGCATCAGAAATCAATTCGCCCTTAGCATTGCTATAAGATGTGTGGGTTATCTCCATCCAGGGTCCGATCAATAATTTCCCTTGGACGGTGTGGGGTCGGGTGACTACCAATGTCACCAGTGCCCTTTTAATGCTAAGTTAATAGCCATAGTGTGAAGCGCTGTGAGCATTTCCCGAATTGCTCACTCGTCCACTGCCCACTGTTCTTATGTTAACAATTTGTTTCGGTTTTAACTTAGGCGGATCATCTTCAATGTCAATGTCAGCCAGCTCCCTAAATGCGGCTTCAAACTGTCCCTGGGTTGACTGGTCTGAATTTCTATTTTCTCTGGATGCCTTTCTCAGAGTTGCGAATCTAAATATTTTTGGTGAACACTGTTGGGGGAAAGGTGGATACCTATCCTCTATGTCAACCTTATTATTGTTATTTTCCTTGTTAATGTTAGGCCCATATGTTTCAGAATGCTTGGCTGGCATCTGATTATGATTTTCCCAACTTGGGGACTGTACCTTGCTACATTTTTCACAGGCCCCCACAAATTGTGCAATATCAGCAGCTACTTGGGGCCAATAGAATTTTTCTGATGTCCTTTGACGGGTAGTCCCATTTCTCTGGTGTCCACCGTCTGGTACAACATGTGATTTTGCCATCACTTCTTCTCTGTAGGGGGTTGGGAGTACCAACTGTCCATATCCTTTGGGTCCTGCTCCCGCCTTCCTGTGGAGCAGTCCATCCCTCAAGTAAAATTGTCCTTTCTTAGGGTGTGCATGGCTGTTTAGTAATTTGTCAAAGCAAGGTTTTAATGATTTGTCCTTTGCCTGGGCCTTTCTCATCTGTTTATCAGAAAAGGTTAATGGGGGTTCCTCCTCCTTTCTACTAGGGGTCGACCTGACCTGAAGCGTGGCCATTACCACAGGTTTTACAGGGCTTCCTAGAAAAACATATTTACTTCCTAACACCAGCGGGTAATTAGGATCGTCACACACGGCTGCTCTAATCACTCCTTCCACGTACCTTGTCTCTACATTGATCTCGGCTACGGGAAGTGTCATGGTGGATATTCCCTTTACGGCCCCTTGTATCTCCACTTTCTCTGTGGTATACTGTTCAGGGTGCACTAGGGTTGCACTCACAACTGAGTCATATTCTAAACCTGAATCGTAAAGGCACCTAACCTTGGCCCCATTACATGTCACTTCTTCACAGATGGGGGGATGTTGAAGATTTATATGATTCTCTGTCAGTTTCTTCTTCCCCTTGTCCACTGTTATCATGCATGCCGCGTGATATGGAGGAACCTTCCTACCACATTCACTAGTATTATGATTATGCATCCTGCATATTTGACAATATTTTCCTTCCTGTCTGAAGGGTTTCCTGTTATCATATTTCCTTTCATTGAATTGTGGGGTTTTATTTTTATAGTCATTTCGTGGCCTATCAAACTGGTGCTTACCTTTGTTTTGATCTCTATGATCAAATTCATTAAAGTTTTGTGGTGCCTGATAATTGTCTACCTGCCTCTTCTTATTACCTGTTACTTCTGCTTGAGCTGCTTGATACCTTTCAGCAACATTTAGCAACTCACCCAGCCTCTCTGCACCTTGTTCCATGAGAAACTTTCTCAGGTCTGGAGCCATGGACTCTCTTAATTGTTCTATAAGGATCATTTCCTTAAGATCTTGGGTTTTCCCCAGAGAAGTCCATTTCTCCAAGTATGTCTCTATCCGTGCAGAGAACTGGTGATAGGTTTCACCTGACAGTAGTTTAGCATTCCTAAATTTTTTTCTGTAAAATTCTGCGTTCTTCTCATATCTTAACAAAAGAGCCTGCTTTAGCATGTCATAATTTTCCTGATCATCTCTGTGCATTTTGGCAAAAACTTCATAAGCTGCCCCACGAAGTCCTTGAGATAACTTTAAGCTCCACCTTTCTCTCTCTAACCCATATGTGGTAGCTAATAATTCGTATCTATTTATATAGCTCTCAATATCATCGTCTTTCTCAACAAAATGATCTAAATGAAAGTTCATAGCTGAGGTTGAGGCTCCCTGAGTAACCGTAGCATCAGAGGCAAAGGGACTGGCACCATTTTCAGGAGCATGGCCTTGAAACTCCAACTCCCTTAGTCGTAACTCATGTTCCCTTTGTAATCTTTTATCTTCTGCTTCCCTTTCTGCAGCTAATTGCTTAATCTTTCTGCAGCTAATCTCTTCTCTTTCTTTCTGCCAATGCTTTCTTCCCTTTCTGCCTTTTGTTCTTTTACTTGGAGCCTCTTAATCTCCCTCAGCCTCCAACCTCTTAGCCTCAGCCTCAATCTGCAACCTCTTAATTTCTTTTTCAGCCTCTAACCTTCTTTCGGCCTCAAACCTTCTTTCTTCGCGTTCAATAAATTTGTCACATTCAGTAGTGACATAGGTAATCATAACTTGCCCATCTAATCCCAACTCTTTTGCAGTCTGTACAGCCGCAGATCGAAATTTGGCCAGGTCCGCCATTTTATATCAGGTAATTAAATAAAATATCTAACTAAACAATATAATCTGTAATTATATATCCATAGACAAAACAGGCACCAAGAGCTCAACCTTATTTAATTCCACCCAAGGATACCTTTTAACTTTTTATATTCCCTGAAGTGAATTACCCCCAATATTTATACTAGTAAAGGATTCAATATCCCGGACCGGACCCCAATATATGTGGTAAAGTGGGATGATATAAATATTTATAGGGACTTAGTGTACTGACTGAGATCAGCTGTGAAGGTATCTGTATCTAATATGTGTAGTGTTTTACAGATAACCTTACTTACTGCCACATATTTATATCGCAGTCAGAATTATTCTGGAATATTGTGTTGGCAACGTTATATGTCTAGGGTTATGCAAATGATGAAGTGTAAGTCACCACAACAACAACAGATAAACAATTTAATTATTCCACCACACTTGACAATACTGTGACACTCACAAACAGTCAACACTCTAGAAGACTATCTTAAAAGATTCAATGATAAATTTCAGATATGTACATATGTATTGATTTTCTCTACAATAGTGATCCTGATTCAACTACACAGTGAACCAGGCAATATAATAACATGTAATTTCAAATATTATGTACACAGATATAAATGTGGTCTTTGCATTGACATACAATATTAGTATTCTATGTGTGTGAGTTGTGATGTGGTAATATGAGGTAATACTGGTTTTGTTCTTCAAGATAGATTCTTATTAGACATCATGACTGCATGTGCTTGTGTATGTTTGGAACTAGTATTGGAGATGGTCTCAGTTCCGAACATTAAAACAATTAATTGCCCCTCTTTAATTAAGTTAGAGTCATTTACGAGGGGTACATAGTGTTGAGCTCCTTTGGCCACAGTGGGCTTAACTTTCGTGATGGCGGCAGGCAAGGACTCCTCTGCTCGACTATTCACTGTTTCTGAAGACACCTCACTGGTTACTATAGGGACCCAAGAGTATGTTGTAGCCTCTGGATTCAGCAAACGCTCAGACCAGGTGCGGCTTCAATAACTAGGACCACAGTCCCTGAAACAAGAAGGATGTACCTTCTACTTCAGAACTAATTTATACTATCTGGCTAGACTGAGCACAATACATCACAAACACAGAGTTCAGAGCTTTATTTTTACTGCTATCTTCTTCTGAAGCAGTTTACTCCAGTATTAACCTCCTTAATGGTTACTACGCATCTGCACTTTCAGCTATAAGTCCTTCCATATCATAAGGTAGGTGTCAGTGTACTATCTGGTAATTCCATGTAGTGTTACTTTTCTCCGACACCTTCTGTTCAGGTTGGAGCACTATATATATTATAGGCCTTGCCTCTTGTTCGCTACTGAACTGCACATATATACAGACATAAATTATCAATGTACATTCAATTTTCATTAAAAAGAGATCAAATATTTCAACCTACCAAAATTCAAGGAAATAAACACGATACGTTGACTAGCACTGAATGTAGGCACACATACTGGCACAAATTCCCATCTGCTTATGTTCCAGGCTTTTATTTAGCAAAAATATGAGCTGGCTTCAACGCACTGTTGCTTTATCAAGCTTATTTGAACTAGTGGTCTCGAACTAACGCTATCAATTAACTATATTAACCGACCTAACCAATCAGGCCATCTCTACCCAATCGTTTGAAAAAAAGCACTCTTACTTCCGTCTCCCTTGGAACAAAAGATAGCATGTGGCCTTACACGCGTGTTAGGGGTGGCATTAATATAGCGAGACGCGTGTTTAGTGTTGCTTGTGTTGCTGCCTTTCAGCCCTCCCGTCTTTCTATCCTACATCCATCTGTCCATTCGTAGTGTAATTAATTTAGGTCATACGCAGTGTGCCTCTCAATATTTTTTCTTAGAAATGCAATACCCGTTTTAATGTGTTGTGGAAACACTTGTATTATGCAGTGGCTTATATTTAACGTGGAAACGTTACAATTTGCAGATGAAGCATAAAACAAAGGGGATTTCTAGTACTGTCATTGTGACAGCACTGTTCTTTACCATTCTTCTTCCTTTTATAGAATTTATTTGTTAGGCTTTACATTTACTTTTTAATTTATATATGTGGATTTAGAATTTCACGACACATATTCTGTGCGGAGCAAAAAAGCACGAGTAATAGGAAATTACCGATATATATAAATAACATGTTTTTAGTGTCTATAGTATATTCTTTAACCTGTTTATATTTATTGTCCTTGTCGTCTATTTGTAACTGTGGCTGACGAAGGGTGAAACCCGAAACGTCCCGTGTTTCCTGTGTACCGTTAATTTGTAAAACGGATTCAATAGTTTTATTTGCTAATATATATATATATATATATATATATATATATATATATATATATATATATATATATATATATATATATATATATATATATATATATATATATATATATATATATATATATATATAACTTACTTAGTCGTTCCCCTTCTACCGTGAGGTGTAGAGGTTTGGAAGAGAGAGCGCCAGACTATCCTATCGGCTGTCTTCCTTCTGGCCTGGTTCCATCCTAGTCCTCCGTCCTTCAAAAAAGTGTCTAATGAAGCGGACTCTGCATCGTCCTGGGGGTCTGTATCCCTAGCTCTTTGTTTCCCATGCTTGTCGTGGTAGCCGATTTTCTCCCATTCTGCAGACATGGCCAAACCATCTTAGTTGGGATTGTTCTACTTGGGTTTGCAGGGGGTGGGATTTTAGGCCTTGACGTATCGTCTGGTTGCGGACCATGTCTCTTCTTGTTACTTCAACCATCTTCCTCAGATACCTAATTTCTGAGGTTTGGATCTGGCTTTTGTGGGTTGTAGTCATTGCCCATGACTCGCATCCATATGTCAAGACTGGGACATAGATGGAGCGGTACACAGCCATCTTCGTTTTCTTACCAACCTCTCTCTTGCTGAGGAATCCTCGATTTATGGCCTGAAAAAGTCTCCCAGCCGCTGCTTTTCGAGTGGCCAACTCTTCTTTGATGCCTCCCTTTCAGTCTATACTAGCTCCGAGGTAGTTAAAGTGGTCGACCTGCTCCAGGACCTGTCTTTTTTCTTCTCGTGATATCACCATGGATTTTGTTTTAGAGCTGCTTATGACCATCCATCTCTTCTCCAGCTCTTCCTTCCAGACTTGCAGGTTGGATTGGAGATGTGCCTCTGATTTAGCAATCAGGGTAACATCATCAGCAAATATATGAAAAGATAAGGTGACAGGATATCACCTTGTCTTACACCAGTGGTGATCCTGAACTCTTCTGACTTATGGTTTGCTGTCCTCACATAATTTCTGCAAGACTTGTAGAAGCTTTGTATAGGATGAATCAGAGGTGCTGGAATGTTCTTCCTTGCCAAACAGTCCCAAAGTTTGCTCCACGGGACACTGTCAAACGCCTTTTTCCAGATCTATGAAACAAAGATGGATCTCACACTTATACTCAAGGGCCTTTCCACTCAGCTGTTTGAGTGTGAAGATTAGGTCTTGAGTACTTCGGTTTGCTCGGAATCCGCACTGGACGTCATCCAATTGTGGCTCAGCCAGGCGTCGGAGCCTCTGATCTAGGATTCTAGAGTAGATTTTACCAGGGACACTGAGAAGGGATATGCCTCTATGGTTTCCACATTGTCGATTGTCACCCTGTTTGAAAATTCGTGTTATGATAGCAATCTCCAATCTTTTGGTATGGTCTTGTTGCACCACGCTGCCTGTAGGACCCTTACGAGTAATAGGTCGCCTGATGTTCCCATGTACTTAACCCTTTCTGGTGTTATACCATCATGCCATGCTGCTTTGCCCATCTTGATTTTCTCCAGTGCTGTCTTCAGTTCTTCCATCTTTATGTTTCATCACCATCATTGGTTTTCTCTTCTGTTCTAGTGGTTATCATTTCTGATGCTTGACCTTGCTCACCATCCAGGAGTTCTGAGAAATATTCATATATATATATATATATATATATATGTATATATATACATCTATATATCTATATATCGATATATATATATATATATATATATATATATATATATATGTATATATATATATGGTTTTAAGGACTATCTTCATTGCACACGGACCACTCCATCAGTGCTCCGATCTTCCTTAGATCACACAAGGAGGATCTCAGCACAGTGCACGAACTCCGTCGCACCGGCGAGAATCCCAACGTGTGTATATAGGAATCTACCTGGTACCCTTAGTATTCGAGGCGCACGCCGTACCTCTTAGCCACTACAACACACATACATAAATATTTATATACATGTATTAATTTTTGTTGTCTACAAACGTTCGTTTATTGACCATTTTAGACCTCACTTTACTTGTATTTTCTTTCCAGGAAAAACACTTAAAAAAACATAAAAAAACTTATTTACATGGCAGGTATCGCTCTTTATTTTGACTTTTGTTTTGTATACATCGGAAACCGCGATAGCATAGTGGTTAGTGCACTGGCTTCCTAGCTCAGTGGTCTATGGTTCGATCCCCAGATGAGGTGGGATTTTTTTAGGCTGCAAACGGCTCCTGGGTCGATTCAGCCCCAAATGGGTACCAGAGCAACTCTGGGAAGGTTAAGGCGGCCGGCGAGATGCTGACCACATCACCCCTAGTGTGCTGACGGTCGAGAAAATATGGGCCTAAAACCATATTCCCAGTATGCCCCAATGGGCATGTAACGGGATCTGTATACATCCTTTAGATACAAGTAAGGATATACAGATGTAAAAATAGAAAGTAACCTCTCAATCACCCTCCATATAACAACTACAGAACAAGAAAGATGCGAGAATATGTAGAAAAAAAAGTTAACAGAAGACACATTGTTACACTTTACAAATTGATGCTTATTGAATTGTTTGCGTGACATTATGTCTGATATTTTACCCAGTTCCTTCAATGATAAGTATAACAACTTTTAATTTGTTGTATACAGTGACCTTAAGTTGTTAATGTGATACCTATTATTTAGTCTTATGTTCAAAATTCAGCCTTTTTATCTTTGTGGGTAGTTCTTTCTTTGTTTTAATGACATGTCCTTAATTCCTCTCATCACCAGGTCATGTAGATTAAGGAAAATAATTACTACATCTAAGAAACAAACAACCAATCAAAAATTTAGTTGAGAGTAAAAATATTTAAATTTACTTCGACCACGTTTTGTTACTACGTATATCATCATCATCATCATCATCATCATCATCACTCTGCTGTTCCCCACTGAGCATAGACCTTCAACAAATCCTACCAACTCCTCATGTCCTGTTCCATCCACTCAAGATTTTTCCACATTTTCTTTGTTCCTTTATTTTCTGTCTCCAGGTCTCTTGCTCATGTGTTTTTCAGTTTTCCTCTTCATTTTTGACCCTAGGGATTCTAGAAAAAGGACTGTCACGTAATAACATCAGCAAGTTTTCTCACTGTGTACCACCAGCATACTCTTCTCACTTCTTGTTCCACTGGGACTTCTCTGCTTCTTGGCATCAGTTCTCCATTGGTGATCTGTTGTACCATTCCAATCCCTCTGTTTTGGAAAGCACCCATCCACGAAAGTCTGTAATTGCTTTGCTGCCATTCTTGTTGTTCTTCATGTTTTAGAGGTATGCTATAAGACTACATTTATGCTTAAATAAACATAAATCTATGAGTTTAGTTTGATTTTAACCATGTAATTTATGTGAAGGTGTACCTAATGCTACTAAATGAGTAAGTTGTAATGTTTGATCAACGCTTTTAAGAAATGCTTAAAGAGACAAGTTCTTATCCTTTATTCCAATGTACTGTAAAGCTTGCATGAAGAACAAAAATCAATGACATGGAAACCACAGGAAAGATGAGAAAGGGAAGCTGTGAGACTGAAAAAGATCTGACAAGTGGGTTTCACACAGAAGGAAGCAAAAGATAAATCCAAGACATCCACAGAGACCTTGTCTGGGGCTTATGAAGCAAAAGATAAATCCAAGACACCCACAGAGACCTTGTCTGTGGCTGATGAAGCAAAAGATAAATCCAAGACACCCACAGAGACTTCTTCTGTGGCTTATGAAGCAAAAGAATGCACAGACACGCATGGAAACCAACATACATTGATTGATTGGCAGTTTTCACTGCAACTAATTTTCATGAATGCATTGTGAAGCAAAATTCATGGTTAGATAAACAAAATTTGCATTTTTACAATAAAGAGTTGCTCGAGAAATGTTCAATTTTGATGACAAAAACTGAAAACTCTTTGTGCATGAACAAGACAACATGACTCACCATGAGGGTAGGCAGCTCTTATCTCTTTGATTTGATCATTGGTTCTTGTCATCAAAATCTCAACCAATGCTTGTTCGTCGGTGCCTAGGCCCTGTATTTAAATTGGAAGAGTTTTTGAGCCCTTTACTCATCAAACCATTGGTGTCATTTAAAGAGCAGATTGATTAATTACTAGAACAGCTGAAATAATTTCAGTACATATCTACATCACCATTAACGTCATCCATCCTTTTAACTCCCTGTGGAACACAGGGTTGCAGCTGTTGCTGTTCACAGAATGTGCTACCATCAGAACTGCCCATAAGATCTCAGCTGCTTTATCTTTCTCTTGAATAGTTCTTCTCCATATTCTCTTTGACCTGCCAATTTTTCTTGTGTGAATTTCAGTGGAGTTCACTTCTGCTATTATGATTTATTGTAAGAAACAGAGGAAAGAGAAAGTCCAGAGAAAAATTATGTGTATATAACTAAGAAAGCGATTCGTCAACTGTCTAGTGGAAAGGCCCCCGGCTCCGATTCAATTCCTGTTGAAGTTTATAAAGATGGCGGTGCAGTTCTGATAGAGAAACTTCACATGATCTTCCAGCAAATGTGGCAGAGTGAAACCATCCCACACGATCTCAAAGATGCGTCAATTATACATCTATATAAACGTAAAGGTAATCGCCAAGACTGTAACAATCATCGAGGCATCTCTCTTTTATCAATCGCTGGGAAGATATTCGCCAGAATCCTTTTGAATCGCCTTACGGCTCATCTTGACAAAGGTCTTTTACCTGAAAGTCAGTGTGGATTCCGGAAAGAACGTGGAACCACAGATATGGTGTTCGCTGCAAGACAGCTACAAGAAAAATGCCAAGAACAGCACTGTGACCTGTACACAGCGTTCATCGACTTGACAAAGGCGTTCGACACGGTCAGTAGAGAAGGTCTATGGAAGATCATGGCAAAATATGGCTGCCCAAAGAAATTTATCACAATAGTGCAGCAACTGCATGATGGAATGCAGGCTAGAGTTCAGGAAAACGGTGAGCTATCAGAGCCTTTCCCCGTCTCAAATGGAGTTAAACAAGGGTGCGTACTTGCACAGACTCTGTTCAGTATCATGTTTTCTGCTATGCTGACTGATGCTTTTAGAGACGGGGACACAGGAATCGACATTAGTTATCGTATTGATGGAAAATTGTTTAACCTTAGGAGGCTTCAAGCAAAAACCAAGGTCAAATCACACACCATCAGAGATCTTCTGTTTGCTGATGATTGTGCCCTCAATGCTGGCTCAGAGGCTGATCTGCAGCATAGTGTGGATAGATTCTCCGAAGCCTGCGCCAACTTTGGGCTTACCATCAACACGAAGAAAACAGAAATCATGTACCAACCAGCTCCTGGCACAGTTTATACTGAGCCAATCATCAAGGTTAATGGTGAGAAACTGAGTGTTGTGAACAGATTCACATACCTTGGTAGCACACTATCCCAGAACATTGTCATTGATGATGAGGTGAACACCAGGATCTCCAAAGCCAGCAGCACATTTGGCAGATTATACATTAACGTTTGGCATCGAAGTGGCATTAGTCTACAGACAAAGCTGAATGTGTACAGAGCTGCGGTGCTTCCAGTGCTGCTATATGCAAGTGAAACATGGACTGTATACAGGCGCCACGTAAAGAAGCTAAACCACTTCCATACAGTCTGTCTCAGGAAGATAATGAACATCAAATGGCAAGACAAGATCCCGGATACCGCCGTTCTTGACAGAGCTGGTATCCCTAGTATTGATACTATTCTGATGCAGTCACAGATTCGCTGGGCAGGTCATGTAGTCCGCATGCCAGACCATCGACTGCCAAAGATACTCTTTTATGGTGAGATACAGAAGGGTAAACGCTCCCATGGTGGCCAAAAGAAGCGCTTCAAAGACACGTTAAAGACGTCATTGAAAACCTTTGACATAAACCCTGACACATGGGAAGCTGCTGCGCAAGACCGAACTGCTTGGCGCACATCTCTTCGTAAAGGTGCAGCGGCATGCGAATCATCCAGAAGAGCAGCAGCGGAACAGCGGAGACAAGCTAGAAAGGACCGTGTAATAAAACCTTCACATGAAGCAAACATTCCCTGCCCACACTGTCCGAGATCTTTCCAGGCCCGCATCGGGCTCATCAGTCACTCTCGTACCCATAGACTAACCTAACATATTCCTAAATAACTGGATGAACAGAGTGGTCTTCATCACCCGTGATGGACGAACAACATATATATATATATATATATATATATATATATATATATATATATATATATAATGTATTAAATGATATGGTAGACACAGTAAAACAAGTATTATATATAGTTCATACCTTATGAGACTAACGTTTTTGGTTTCTACTACTGTTGCTTATGGTTGTTGTGAAGTGAGTCTTAAATACCAAAAAAAAAAAAAAAAAAAATGAGAAGTAAAATTGTTAGCTTACATAGATGGCTTCTTTAATACACCAGGCATCATACTCTCCTGGGGCAACAAAAAGAGCCATGACAAGTTCTTTGTAATCTCCACTAAGTTCAGACTTGATGTCGGTAATCAGATCCTACAGCAGATGGAAAATGACATCATACAACGAGCAACAACAGAATCATTGAAAATCATGTTTGTTTTTCTGGTGGTATGAAATCATAAACATAAACATTTGCTCGTCTTTCTATTTGTAATGAAGCTTGGAATTTAATCTGGGACTTTGCCTTTTTGGTGGATGTTATGAAACAATAAAGACAACCAACAGAGACCCGTGAAGAAACAGTGTTCGCTAATTGATGTGGTTATGTCTGATCAATCCCTCACTTGTAAAAATAAACAAACAACAAAAAAATTTTCACAGAAAAGTGAAGAACTTGACAGAGAAATTGAAACAAGACGTCGAAAAGCAAGTGAAGTGACTACCAGCTGTCATTACTTCTCAAACTAAATGCAGTTGGGCTCTATGCTCTGCAAGGAGCACAAAGTAACATGATGATGATATTCTTACCAATTCTTTGCTATTGACGTCAAACATGGTCTCCGACCAGAGTACATGAGAAGAAAATCACATTATGCGAGATGAATTGTTTACTATGGGTTATTAAAGTTACCAGGAGAGACAGAATGATAAATGATAACATCATAAAAAAATTATAGGAACAATATCCTGCATCAAGTACATAGAGGCAGAAAGTAAAGTGATTTGGCCATCTCATGAGAAAGGAGCCTGATCAGTTACCATTACGGGCTTAAGACAGTGAAGTGCGGGTAAGACCAAGAGGCGCGTGACGTGGAAATGTAAATAGTGATACAGTAATCTGACAGCCTTTGCTTTCCCATTTAATGCCTACCATTTGCTAAAGCCAAACCACGCAACTTCTGACTGTTGACTCACATTTTAATCCACGCCTCTTTTTGTCTACTTGACTATACCAAACGAGCTTGCGAGCTTGTTTACAAACTCCGCAAACTGTCATTCATTCAGGGGAGCGTATCACGTTTGTTTACCTGAGTTTCTCACGCGAGCTGATTTGTCAGTATTATCATAACTGGCAGATAGCACGTGCAAAACACGTGGAAGGTAACAGCTTTTGAAGTTTCTCTACGAGGGTAGCAAATCCTGTGATGTCCATACATTCAGGGAAAGGTATCTCTTTGATCTCGAGAAACAGGAAAATTCGCAGACCGGAGCCCGCTACATAGACTAATATTTGTTGTCGTTAGCAGCGGCCGACAAAAGTGAACGAGGAACCCTTGATCGGGGGAATTAGTTTCCTGAATTTCTGCTATGCACGAGAAGTGCGAAAAGTAACAGCCTTCTGAGATCAAAATATGATGATCCTATATAAACCGCGTCTTCCTCTAACCATTATCAGTTGTCGCTCAGATCTTTTTGGATAATCTAGCTCGTTATTCTAAAGCCATTGTGAAAGTGTGTTATTAGCATAGCGTGGAGATTGTTTCATTTCTGATTGTGGTAATAAAAATTAGCATTTACGTGATTTGATGTGTTAAGTTTACCGTTATAATTCCCTGGGATTTTCTAGGTGTTAAGACTAGCGAATTAAGTAACGCATAGCTATTTTTACTCCAGATGTTTCAGTTGTAATGTATATTTAATCACCCGCTATCACACAGAAAGAGATGGTTTAGTTGACTAATAAATACACTAGGCGACTGATAATTCACGGAATACAATTCACTTCTAATTCATTAAGTGTAATTATATAAGTGACTGGTGTAATATCACGTGGCGAAACAAATAGCCAGTAATAACAAGCGATATTTGTATAAGTGCGATATTGGTTAAAGATTAAATAATAACTGACCAGACAGGATAGGCTAGACATAACGTGCGCCTTTTAACTTAATCAGGGATGACGGAGAGGATGAGAGATGTCTTGTCTCCTTCCGTGAATATATATATATATATATATATATATATATATATATATATATATATATATATATATATATATATATATATATATATATATATATATATATATATATATATATATATATATATATATATATATATATATATATATGTAGATATTATTAGCAGTAAGTCTTTCATAATGTTCCTATATCCTTCAGACAACTTGTTCAACGGCGACCAGCGTTTTTTACGTGGCCATATCTTGGGCCGTATCTCGATTTTTTTAGTGAGTGGAAGTAAAGTTGTCTTCTGCTGGCTGACGTGTCTCCAAGTTTCAGCTGTGAACAGCACGGGCCACAGAGACGAACGAACATTTTAATAAGTAAAATTTTAGCGGGACTTACCAAATACCCAGATATATTTTCTTGCATTGTGGTGAAATAACAATAACTGTTCTCCCGACTTCTGATAGTGGTTTTTTAAAGAGGATATTTATCCAGACGAGTCACGCTATTTCAGAATCGGCACCCACCATAGTTAGCCGGTAGGATCTATCTAATTAATCGCATACCAACATCAGTAACAATTTGTAGCAACTAGCTGTGTCCAAATACCAGAAGTATTCGTTTTCCATTCCTTGCGGTGAACACTATATCTCGATTCTTCTATCATTAACTAGTCAAGGTGACAATATCGATCCAGGATTACCTCACCAAACTTGGCGTCCACCTTTCTAAATTTACTGTTAAGACTGGACTGGGGCCAAGTTTGCATCTGAAACCTGACATTACCAATATCGATAACTATATCCAGGATAATTATACATGACTGGAAATGACACTAGATTAGGTAAGGAAAGAGAGAACGTGGCCACGAATAAGAGAGAGAGAGAGAGATTGAATATTTTCTTGTTAATGTAGCTTGTACCAAACTATCTTTTTTGGCTTTAACAATTGTTTACTTTATGGGGTAGCACGTATTCGGAATTTTTCTCACTTTACTGTCTATATACCGTAACCTATTGCTAACCTTTTGACCTTTGGGGTTATTAACTTGGTTGGGTTCTTATCATCTCACCGAGGGGAGGCATAGTCATTCTGTTAATTCTCTATACGTAATTTTAATGTATTTGATTCTTCTGATATTCGATGTTGTGGAGTTTAAATGATAATTAAACAACAAACTAACTAAACTTTGTGTGTTGGTCAGACTCAAACCCAGTAACCATAGTTTTTCACGGTTGTGTGTCTTGTAGTCACATATTTGTGTGTGTTTGTGAGTGGTTAAATGTATATGTTACATGTATGGAGAGTAGGATTGTGTTATAATAAATTACAGTCGTAAAGATAGGCTGGATTAGAGTATCTTCTCAATCCAGAGACAGATTCTTCCCTTAAACTATTCACTCGTGAAATCTACTTCCTATACCTTTAACCTCACTTATTTACCACTATCACCTCTGCTCAGACGGGACCATAAATATCTTCTGCCTATCTTTAAAAATTTACGACAAGGCGGATGGATCACAACAGTACATACATCTTAAAACAACACACGTTTACAACTGCCAATGCGGCATAACTGGCATAAGAACAAAAACTTTAACTTTCCAGGTGGCTTCGTGGCAGTAGTGGATCGAAACAGTAACAACAAAATATATTCTCCATGGTGACCAGAGCTAGTCCAGGTATATAAAATATTTTGAGGATATTGAACAATATCCAAGCAAATAAAGCCTTACACGAGACATACAAAATGTTTTTAAATATTTCAAATAACGTAACGAGTGGCTGCAAGGCTGGGACGAATCCGTCCGGGGTAAATAATACATTTTGAGCCGTATCAGAGCTATGTCGAAATATATGAGAACAGGACATACGAGAATAATACACCCCCCACAAAAAAAACCAACACAGGAAAAGAAACAGAAATAACTAGAAAAGTAATCGAGAATAGTAAGCTGCGTGTAGTTGCCAAGCGTCTATGATAAAACAATGAAAGAACAGGCTCACTGCTCACTCAGGCGTGTCGTACACGGTGACTAATGTGAGTTTGTCTATGAGGTTGGCAACCTGATAATGCAACAAAAAATGCTAAAGAACTGATCACTGAAAGAGCATCTGATTGCTTGTGCAGGCTTCCTGTAAGGAGACCAGGTTCAGTGGTGGACCCTATGCTTCAATGCTGAGCAAAAAAGGAAGATGATGATTAGGGAATAATAAGCATTGCAAAAAAAAGGTTTTCTTTCATGCTGGTTTTCAATACATTGATGTCTCCCAAAATCCCGTATAATTCTTGGAGGCCCCTGAAGAGACAAAGCCTGAATAGAACCTTTGTACCTTCAGACACAAAAATATTTATAGAATGTGAGATTCCTATATACACACATTGGAATTCTCGCCTGTGCTATGGAGTTTATTCACTATGCTGAGATCCTCCTTGTGTGATCTAAGGAGCAGATCGGAGCACTGATGAAGTTGTTCGTGTGCAACGAAGATAGTTCTTAAAACCAAAAGGCATTTCGTTTGAGGTGGCTAATATGTGGATGTTTAGGGGGGCTGGCTCCCTCATCATGTAAAACATATTGCTACATAAAACACATTTGCAAGATCACAAAGCTACTTCGTATAGGCGTCCAGCAAGGAGACCAGCTACAGTAGCATATGGAGCGGAAATAAAGATGAGGATGTCTCCCAATATGTGCTGCATATTTTAAGCAGTCTTAATCTCTTTCAGTCTACCTGAATCTGTATTCCTGGCTTTCTTTCTTTCTGTCTCTATTATACAAAATATCTTTCCACAACCACATATCAGTGGATTAAATTCTTTCTTCAATTTACTTATTTGATATCTATGTTTCTATAACATGCATAGAATATAGCGTCCGCCTCGAATTCAAAGTAGGGGGTTCGATTCCCAGTAGAGGGAATAGAATTTATGGGAATTTTTTTTTCTCAGAACCATAAGTCCTAATGTTGTCATACTCCCCCTGGTCTCCTGGGTAGTGAGATCGAATGCCTCGCCTTCTCGGATAAGGGCGAAAAAAATAGGAGGTCCCATGTGCAAGTTCTTCTTCTTTGATCCTTAGCCGCCGACCGTCAAAGCAGTCAGTGGCCATCACGCCTAGTGGCGTCTTGTAGGGCAGCAACAAAATGATTCCACTTTGCATGGTCGGTGGCCATCCTTCGTACAGTGCCCCAACTATGGTTCATTTTTTGCATCTCAGCCTTCACAGTCTTCCGCCAGGTTGTGTTTGGTCGGCCTCTCTTTCGTTTTCCTTCAGGGGTCCAAAGCATAGCTGTTCTTGTGATGGCACCGGGTTCTCTTCTGAGGACATGGCCAACCCAGCTCCAGCGTCTGCCAGCTATGATGGTGTGCATGTCCTCTTGCTTGCTCCGAGTAAGCAGATCTTGGTTGGTGATGGTATTCGGCCAAAAGATTCGGTGAATTTTTCTTAGGCATGTTGTGTGAAAAGAGGACAATTTCGACATTTCCTTCTCTGTAACTCTCCAGCATTTCGCACCATAGAGAAGCACAGAAAGCACACAGCTCTGATATAATCTTAATTTTGCGCTTGTGCTGTATTGAGAGGACTTCCAGATGTTGTTTAGGCTAAAAAAAGGCTGTTCTTGCCTTATTCATTCTGATGTTGATGTCTTTGCCTGCCCCGCCGTCTGGTGTTACTATGCATCCTAGGTATGTGAAGGTGTCTGTCTGTACCAGTTGCTGATTCCTTACTGATATGGGCTCAGGGTTGCTCACATTGAGCGTCATGACCTCTGACTTCTTTAAATTGATGTTCAAGCCCACCTGCTGGCTAAAATTATTAAGTCCATCCGTTTTTTCCTTGATATGTTGATGTGAATGTGCTAGTAGTGCAATGTCATCTGCATATTCCAGATCTTCCAATGTAGAAAATGTAGTCTATCTTATTCCTCTTGGACTGCCCTCTGTTGTCTGGCGCATCACCCAGTCTATGACTGTTAAAAATAGAGTGGTTGATAAGGGGCATCCCTGTCGTACTCCTGTCTTCACCTCAAAGGTTAGGTTGCTCTGCCCAACACTACACGTAAAGTTGGCATAGAGGCTTTTTATGATTGACACTATGCAGCTTGGAATTCCATAAGCCCTCAGTATTTTCCATAAACTGTCCCTATGTATGCTGTCGAAAGCCTTTTCAAAATCAACAAATTAATGTAAAGCTGTCTTTGCCATTCTGAGCACTGCTCTATAATGTTCCTGAGAGTGAATATATGATCTACACATCTTCTGTTCTTTCTAAATCCTGCTTGTTCTTTCCTCAGTTTGTGGTCTACTGTTTTGAAATTCTCTGTATAATTATCCTGCTTAGTATTTTGCTGGGAACTGAGAGAAGAGTGATTCCTCTCCAATTATTGCAGTCTGCAAGATCTCCCTTCTTGGGCAATTTGACAATTATTCCTTTGTTCCACTCTGATGGTGTTGTCCCCGTTTTCCAGACTTGTGCAAAGTTCGCTGTGAATAAAAACGCCTTAAGTTATCATGGCCAGGAGCTTTTCCGTTCTTTAACCCTTTGATTGCTGTGATGATTTCTTCTTTTCGTGGAATGTCTGTATTTACATCTAGATCGTTTTCAGCCTCAGGAACATTCAATTGTGTCTCTGGTGGTTCCTTTTGTTTCTCTGAAGTGCTCTGCCCATCTTGTTTCCTGTCCCTCTGCTGACGTGAAATGCTCATCAAATGTGCAAGTTGCGCACGTTAAAAATCGCACGGCAGTTGCAAGTCGTAAAGAGTAGGCCATAAGGACGCTGTCCTGGCAAAATTTAAAAAATTGGAAACTTACCCACTACAAAAATATTTATAGAATGTGTGATTCCAATATACATACACTGGGATTCTCGCCGGTGCTACGGCGTTCGTGCACTGTGCTGAGATCTTCCTTGAGTGATCTAAGGGAGGCGATAGGAGCACTGATGGAGTTGTCCGTGTGCAATGAAGATAGTCTTTAAAACCAAAACCAAACCAAAACAACATCCAGTGATGACGAGTTGTATATAACACGTGATGCTAATTCTTACAACATTACTTGTAATTCTAATATAATGCGATAAATGAGTGGTCACTCACTCGTCCATATAACGTCTTGAATATGTCTTTCAGCTCCTGTCTCTGCTGGTTGCATCTTGTAGACACGACGTGAATGATTGCGTCATCATTGGTACCTGTCAAAGGCAAGGTGGACGAGTTATTTTATGAATGGCTGGTTGTGAATGAATTCTTTTAAGACCAGATTCAGCCACACTTTTGAATATCTTTCATTTATTTCTTGTTCGCTCCTAATGGAGTGTGGAACAACCACTACAAGAGTCGAAAATCACACCCTGCAAGATAAGATGCTTATGGAACGCCATTACAGTTACCAGGACAGGCAGAATGAGAAATGATCAAATAAGAACAATTGTAGGAACTACGTCCTGCATCAAGTATACAGATAGACAGACAGTTAAGTGGTTTGGCTATCTCATGAGAATGGAGCACGATTAATTACCGCTGCACACCAACAACAGTAGAAGATGTGGTTTCAGGGCACCGGAAAAATTAACAGACAGATGGATAGACAACATACTTAAATCCTACAACAAAACGGGCTCCCAGAATCCAACGTCACACACTTGGCTCCAGCCCGCAACTCTTGCTTCCCATCACGCTTTACGACACGAGTGGGCAGAAACAGTAAACAAGTAAAGCATTCTAAAACAAATATATATGACGGCTTTATTGAAGTCAACATTGGTGACACCCATTTGCAACGCATTTATCTAAATACTCTACATATTTTTAAAGCGATGACCCGACCTACCCAATCCCTTCATGGCAGCACGCAAGTATTCACAATCATATTCAGGGTCCCAGGCTTGGCCGGTCACATCTGATCCTCGGTTTTTCAAGTACCAAGCCGCAACTGGATCTCCAGCATCATACTTCTTGAATGGCTTGACAGTTCCTTCTGTCATTTCAAATGTCCCAGACACTTTCTGACGTCGCATCAGCTCTGCTACAAACACTTTTTTCATTTCTCCCTTCAGTTTTTCTTTTATCTCCTTTTCTGACAGAACCTATGAAAAAAAAAAGGTGTGCAAAAAATGTTAGTAAGCTGGTATGAAGTATATAAAATAATCAAAAGTATAGAGTAGTTCATCGGGGTGTCTGCGGAGACAAATAAAGTAAAGGACTAACGTTCCCTCAGGAATATTGTAAGTGGTAACTAATGTGATGCTTTTCTAGGGGCTGGCAAACTCGTTAAACCAATTGCTGAATAAACCACGACTGTATGAGCATGTGCTTTGGTGCACGCTTGTTGTAATGCGGCCATTTGCATTGTTGGCTCCATGTTCAATAAGGAGCTATAAGGAGATGAATGAAAACAATGAATGTTTTTTTTTTAGAGGCATAACCTGACCTTTTCTCATTATTTACAGTTAACATAATGAGATGGATAGAACGGTAGACATGCCAGGATTATTGGTCGAAGGACGCAGTGTAAGTTACTTATGATATGCAAATGAAACACTATTAACTGTCAAGTCTGCAGAAAAGCTAATTCTTCTTCTTCTTCGATCCTTAACCACCGACCGTCAAAGCAGTCAGTGGCCATCACGCCTAGTGGCGTCTTGTAGGGCAACAACAAATTGATTCCACTTTGCACGGTCGGTGGCCATCCTTCGTACAGTGCCCCAACTCTGGTTCATTCTTTGCATCTCAGCCTCCACAGTCCTCCGCCAAGTTGTTTTTGGTCGGCCTCTCTTTCGCTTTCCTTCAGGGGTCCAAAGCATAGCTGTTCTTGTGATGGCATCAGGGTCTCTTCTGAGGACATGACCAACCCAGCTCCAGCGTCTGCCAGCTATGATGGTGTGCATGTCCTCTTGCTTGCTACGAGTAAGCAGATCTTGGTTGGTGATGGTATTCGGCCAAAAAATGCGGTGAATTTTTCTTTGGCATGTTGTGTGAAAAGAGGACAATTTTGACATTTCCTTCTCTGTGACTCTCCAGCATTCCGCACCATAGAGAAGCACAGAAAGCACGCAGCTCTGGTATAATCTTAATTTTGTGCTTGTGCTTGGACTGCCCTCTGTTGTCTGGCGCATCACCCAGTCTATGACTGTTAAAAAAAGAGTGGTTGATAAGGGGCATCTTTATTTCGGTGATATATAAACAATCATATTCTAGGAATTCAAAAGGAATTGGGTTTTCACTCAAAGAAATTTGCAGAATACCAATAAGTCAATGTTATAATCTAGTAGCAAGTCCATATAAACAAGTACAGTGCAGTCCAGATAAGTAGAAGTTACTAGGACCACCTAAAATACTTCTGCTTATCCGAAGTACTACTTATCAAGAGTTTGCTCAGAGCTGGGCATTTTGAGGTCAGAATAAAGAGAACTATAAATGAAATCAAGAAGGTGAAGCATTATACAATGAAATAAAATTCACAGGGAATTGGAGGCATTAACTCAGAAGATTAATGAAGACCTGGACAGACACTGGAAGGCTTGGTACGCATTTGTTGCTGGCATCTGCTTAGGAAGACGAAGGGTAATGATGATTGACATTCATTAAAAAAAAATTATTTTTAATTCCAAGTAAATTTTAAAAAAACGTGTTGTGACCTTGCTTTGAAACTTTGTCTGTTCACAAAATTCTCTAGGACTTTACCTCACAAAGTAACACTTCTCTATGACCATACTATAAAGTTCCATAACATGTGTGCTAACAACAATACATAAAGCAAGTATACGCGATAGTATCTAGCTTCGTACTTTGTATACATTCCAAGCGTTTACTGCATTAACATTAATAGAAGGGTCAAAATGAATGTTGTACAAGTACGTCCCTATTACAAGTTATTTGCCCATAACGCAGGGTCTTTTAATGTCCCTTTGATCAGAGCAGCTTAGTACGAGTCGTTCTTGTTTGCCTTTCTTTCATCGTTGAGTCTGGCGCCCCTTTTCCGTTCAGAAAAAAATTGTAGACTGGAGGAACACGTCTGATGCACAATCATCATTTATGGATCGCCTATTCGCCCCAAAAAATTGAGTTGGGACTGAACATTTGCCTCGACTTATCCGAAAATTCGAGTTATCAGAGGTCGACTTAACCAGAGCTTTTTTTTAAACAAAGCCAAAATAGACTTTTGGCCGGGACCTGCAAAATTGCTTCGGCTTACCAAAAAATCGACTTAACTCTTTCCGTACGTAATTATTTTCAGCTCTGGACGGAAATATTTTTAAGCCCCGAAAATTTACACATACAGTACATAATTTACGTTTACTGACAATGTGTGTCTAATCATGAGTTAAGTATAACATATTATATATCAAATTAAAGTACATTGGATGAACAATATAAATCCATATGCCTTTCTAGCTAATTTTATGTTATGTTTATGTTATAACAGATAACATGTACACGGAACGTCTTTTAAAAGATCTTGCGTACGGAATCAGTTGAGAGTTCCGCTAATTGGACTGCACTGTACCTGGGTTCACAAATTACATCGGAAGGAAGCTGCAGTTTTTTTTTTTTAAAACATAAGCAGAATTACCAAAGAAAAGTAGAATTATTGATCACGAAAAACACTGCATACATTATATATATGTTATGTATAGCAAATCTCCATGTATTGAAGAAATAGAGAGCCTACCAATGTTGTATAAAGCTGATTCCGTTATACTAGGTATCACAAAGCACCGCCTCGCCGCGGTAGAAAATTCTGTGACGAGCAAGCGAGGCCCAGTTTGGGCCCTTTTCAACCTCGCTCTGCCTAGTAATTAATTTGCCTTTTCTAAGAAGACGTGATTTTTTTTTTAAGAAGAACTTTCACAGAATCTCACCAGGACTTGAAATGTCTCGTTACGGTGACGTGAATTAGAAAGGCGAAAAGAAATTAACACCGAGTACAAACTGGAATAGAACAACAAACTATCGTCTGCAATGCCCCGTGCAGTTCCCGGGGGTCTCTAGTGCGACCAAAAAAAACCCCGTAGGACTACTGAACCCTCAGGAATGTCGTACAAGGCGACAACTATGAGGTTGTG